>MU731044.1:27498-69959 GCA_026770625.1 Nicotiana glauca
TAGACCTCACATGACACCCCACATAAATAACACCTCCATATCTTAAGAGCATGAACAATCGCCGCCAACTCTAGATCGTGCACTGGGTAATTTTTCTCATGAACCTTCAGCTGATGAGAGGCATATGCAATAACTCGCCCCTCCTGCATCAATACACATCCCAAGCCAACGCGAGAAGCGTCGCAATATACCGTATATGTCCCTGAACCGGAAGGTAATACAAGAACTGGTGCCGTGGTCAAAGCCGTCTTGAGCTTCTGGAAGCTCTCCTCACAATCATCGGACCAACAGAATGGGGCCCCCTTTTGGGTCAATCTGGTCAGAGGTGATGTGATGGATGAGAAGCCCAGCACAAATCGCCGATAATAGCCTGCTAACCCCAAGAAGCTCCTGATCTCGGTCACTGAAGTAGGGCGTGGCTAACTCTGAACTGCCTCAATCTTCTTGGGATCCACCTTAATACCCTCTCCCGACACTACATGCCCCAAGAATGCCACTGACTCTAGCCAAAACTCACACTTGGAGAACTTAGCATAAAGCCTCTGCTCTCGCAAGGTCTGAAGCACTACCCTCAAATGTTGCTTGTGCTCCCCCAGGCTACGTGAGTATATCAAGATGTCATCAATGAAGATAATGACAAAAGAATCAATAAAAGGCCTGAACACTCTGTTCATCAGATCCATAAATGCCGCTGGAGCATTAATCAAGCCAAATGACATCACCAGAAACTCGTAGTGGCCATACCTCGTCCTGAATGCAATGTTCGGAACATCTGAATCCCGAATCTTCAGCTGATGATACCTCGACCTCAGGTCAATCTTAGAGAACACTCTAGCACCCTACAACTGATCAAACAAGTCATCAATACGGGGCAATGGATACTTGTTCTTTATCGTGACCTTGTTCAACCGGCGGTAATCAATGCACATCCGCATAGTCCCATCCTTCTTCTTCACGAATAGCACTGGTGCACCCCATGGCGATACACTGGGCCTGACAAACCCCTTTGCTAACAGCTCCTCTAACTGCTCCTTCAGCTCCTTAGGAGCCATACAATATAGTGGAATAGATATAGGCTGAGTGCCCGGGGCCACGTCGATACATAAATCAATATCACGATCCGGAGGCATGCCAGGAAGATCAGAAGGAAAAACATCGGCGAACTCCCGGACTACTGGCATTGAATCAATCGTCGGAGATTCTGCAGTGGTGTCTCGAACATAAGCTAAGTAGGCCAAACACCCCTTCTCAACTATGCGTTGACCCTTCAGGAAGGAAATAACCCTGCTAGTTGTATCCACAGTGGAGCCCCTCCACTCCAGTCTCGACAACCCTGGCATTACTAAAGAAACAATCTTGGCATGGCAATCTAGAACAACGTGATATGTAGATAACCAATCCATGCCAAGGATAACCTCAAAGTCGATCATATTGAGCAACAAGAGGTTTGCCCTAGTCTCAAAACCACAGAAAGTAACCACACAAGACCGATAGACCCGATTCACAACCACAGAATCGCCCACAGGAGTGGACACATGAACAGGAACACCTAAGGGCTCAGGAGAAATCGCCAGGAAACGAGCAAACAGAGATGATACATATGAATTAGTGGACCTTGGATAAAATAATACCGATGCATCTCTACCACTGACGGAAATAATACCTGTGATGACGGCATCTGAGGCTAATGCATCCGGCCTAGCCGGGAGAGCGTAGAATCTAGCTGGAGCACCGGCTGTCTGGCCTCCTCCTGACTGAGGAGTAGCTGGCTGAACTCTCCCTGTCTGGCCTCCACCTCTGGATCAGCCTCTACCACTCTGCCCTCCACCTCTAGATAATTGGGCCGCTGGTGCTGGAGTCGTGGGCTGCTGCCCCTGCTGTACTGCCTTGCCCCTAAGCCTGGGGCAAGATCTCCTCATGTGGCCTGGATCGCCACACTCAAAGCAACGTGGCGCGGCGGCCTGCTGTCCTGATGACTGTCCCTGGTGGCTCATGGATCCCGTGGGAGGAGCCTGGATAGCCGGGGGACGATATGAAGTCTCTGGCATAGCACTGAAGTAGGGACCAGAAGAACCCTGAGGACCTGAATACCCACTGGTAGAACCCTGAATAGCTGGCGGGCGGTAGGAACTCTCTGGCATGGCGCTGAAATAGGGGCGTGCTGGAGCACCCCGGGCGGGAGGTGGTGGTGCTGAAGATGGGGGCCTACTGGGCTGTCCCCTCCCAAACTGACCTCTACCCCTAGCTGGGGCACCTCTGAACTCTCCAAGGAATCTAGCTCTCTTGTCCTGCTGCATCTGCTCCCTACCCCTCTGACGATAACCCTCAATCCGGCGAGCAATCTCGACCACAAGCTGATACTCTGTACCCATCTCTACCTCTCGGGCCATCCCCGATCGAATACTGGGCTGTAATCCAGCAACAAACCTCCGCACTCTCTCTGCATCTGTCGGAAGTATCATGAGTGCATGGCGTGATAACTCAGAAAACCTCGCCTCATAGTCGGTCACAGACATCTGACCCTGCTCAAGGTGCTCAAACTGATACCGCAGCTCCTCCCTCTCAGAGGGCGGAATATACCTGTCCAGAAACAACTGCACAAACTGACCCCAAGTGATGGGAGGTGAACCGGCGGGCCTGCCAAGAATATAAGACTGCCACCATCTGCGGGCCCTGCCCTCAAGCTGAAAAGTAGTGAAGTCAACTCCATGTGACTCCAATATCCTCATAGCGTGCAGCCTGTCCCTGCACCTGTCAATGAAATCCTGAGCGTCCTCATGGCGCTCGCCTCCGAAGACTGGGGGGTGAAGTCTGGTCCATCTGTCTAGTAGCTTCTGCGGATCGTACTCCCCAGCTGGCCTAGGCTGGGGTACAGCCGCAGCAACTGGCTGAACCCCCTCTGCGGGTTGGGCACCCGGAGTATGATATACTGCTGCTGCCTGAACTGGAGCCTGAGCAGTAGGGGTCTGTGCTCCCCCTCCTGCCTGCGAAGCTGCTGGATCTGCTGGAAATAAACCAGCCTGAGTCATGGTGTCCATGAACCGAAGCATACGGCCCATGACCTCCTGGAATCCCGGCGCAGTCATGAAATCCGCCGGAGTAGGCACAGCTGCGGGCGCCTCGCCCTGCTCCTCAGTAGTGGGATCCCCCACAGGGTCTGCTGGTGGTGCATCAGGAATAGCTCTGGGACGCCCTCGTCCCCTACCACGGGCCGGTGCCCTCCCCCGGCCTCTACCTCGGCCTCTGGCAACGGGGGGAGCAGCTCCTCCCGGGTCCGGAACGTCGGCGGTACGGGTCCTCACCATCTGTGAGAGAATAAAAGAGGAAACTTAGTACACTGACCCTTGCACGATGAAGAATGAATAAAGAGTAGTCTTTCCTAACACCCTATAGCCTCTCGAAGATAAATACAGACGTCTCCGTACCGATCTACAAGACTCTATTAGGTTTGCCCGTAACTTGTGAGACCTACGTGAACCTAGTGCTCTGATACCATGTTGTCACGACCCATTTTGCCTAAATAGGTCATGATGGCGCCTAACACCATAGTTAGGCCAGCCAACTGCGGAATTATGATTAAGTCTCTATTTTTAGTTTAACCAAATCAGATATACTAATATTTTTCAAGTAAATGAAGAAAACTAGAAAAATCATAAAGTACCGACATAGTCATACAGATCCCCAAAAATGAATATTCTCTACAGTGTGTGCTAGAACCCGGTGTCACTAGCTACGGGCGACCAATAGAGTATACACAAAAATATACAAAACACTGTCTTACTGTCTGAATCAGAATAGACAGAAAATCATAAATACAGGAAAGGAATCCTTCGGCTGCGGATCGACATGAGAAAGAAGGCAGCTCACCGTAGAAATCCCAGAAAGTGCTCACTGATATGCACCCAAGTGATGTCCGGATCCACCTGCCTCAAACCCTGTACATTTAAGTACAGAAGTGTAGCATGAGTACGTAAACAACGTGTACTCAGTAAGTATCCCGTCTAATCTCGAAGAAGTAGAGACGAGAGGTCGACTCGATACTTACTAAGGTCAATTAATATATATATATATATATATATATATACACACACACATAAATGTGAATATGGCATGATCAACCATGGAATTTTGCAAGTAACGGCAGGTTATAGCATGTAGTATAAGTCAAGAATATTACAATATCAAGTTTATAATTTATAAAGTGAGATAATGGAAAAAACGAAGCATATATATAGGCTTTTACACAATTAACATGCGCACATAATACCGAGGCGACAGCCCGAACCAACAGAAATAAATGTGCACTTGCCGAGAGTCGACGGCGCGCCTATAGATGCATCTATTCATACCGAGGCGATCGGACCGATCCACAAATAAGAATAAAATATCAAGTTCACATACATGACACATAAATGGTCAAAATACCAAATCAAACATAAATCAACTATAGAAATAAGCTCATATCCTCCCTTTTTAAGTCTCTAGTGCATACTAGGTGTTCATGACAACAATTTAACATAAAGGATGTATTTAATAGGCATGATGTAGGTCCTAAACTACCCGGACATCTAACATAGTAGTAGCTACGCACGGGCTCTCGTCAGCTAACGCGTGCATAGTCCCCGCATTTAGCAGCAAATACTCAACACAAAAACCTAAGGGGACAATTTCTCTCTTACAAGCTTAGAAAGGAGACTCACCTCGCTCCGAAGCGCTCTTTCAATCACAAGACTAGGCTCCAAGCTCAATTCGAAGACGAACAAGCACCAACTAGTTTAAATAAGGCAAGAACTAATCAATAAATGCTCACAAGGTTTAATTCTAGCTAAGTAAGTTATTTCCCAACCTTTCCCGCAAGTTTACTAAATTTCGACCCCGGGCTCACGTGCCCGAATTCCGAGATTTTCGAAGAAATTATTCTCTATAACCTAAGGATTACTAATATGTAAATTTTAGTCCATTACATAACTAACTAGGTGGTTAAATAATAATTTTTACCAAAACCCTAGGTCTAGCCCTAACCCTTGATTTTTACTTGATGTTTTTGGGTTAGATCTATCTAATGTTCATGTATTTAAGCTAAGAGTGTGTGGGAATTACTTACCTTATGATGTTGTGTTGAAACCCTCTCTTTGAAAGCTCCAAAATCGCCCCAAAATCAGATAAGATATGAGAGAGAAGGGTTGGAGTTCATAATAAATGAACTCCACTGGCCCAGCGATTTTCGCTTTTGCGGGCACATTTTCGCACCTGCGGAGACCGCTTATGCGGTCGTTTAGCCGCTTCTGCGGTTCAGGGGGAGTTGACCAGACCGGTTCTGCGGTCGCCTGTTCGCACAGGCGGGACCGCTTCTGCGGTCCCAAGGCCGCATCTGCGATCCCCCTTCCCTTCTCCCTTGTCTGCTTCTGCGGTAGAATGAACGCTTATGCGGTCACCGCTTCTGTGGTCAAAGAGCCGCATAAGCGGTTATGATAGAAGTAGCAGAATATGTTTCTTTTCAAAGTCCAACTTCGCTCAAACCTCGACCATTTGATGCTCGGGGCTCCCGAGCCCCGCTCGAACATACCGACAAGTCTGAAATCACAAGGCGGACCTAGTCAAACCTTCGGAACACCCAAAACATTATTAGTTCAAGGAATATGACCCCAAAACCAATTGATCCAATTTAAAGAAGTTCAAGTTCTTAACTTCCTACCAACGGGTCAAAACGCCGTTAAACTACTCGGATTGACACCAAACTTTACGGGTAGGTCTTATATGATATTTCGGACTTGTACCAAATTTCGAAATCGAAATCCAAACCCTATACCTATGATAAAAATAATTTCTTAGTTTATTTAAATCTTTGAAACTTAAACTTAACAATTTTTACATAAAATTCCATTACTCGGGCTAGGGACCTCGGAATTCGATTCCGGGCATACGCTCAGGTCCCATATTTTCTCACGGACCCTCAAAAATTATCGGATCACAATTCCGGATCCGTTTTCCCAAAATATTGACCGAAGTCAAACTTGGACTTTCTAAAGAGACTTAAAGAGGGAACTAGGCTTACTCCTGCCCGAAATTCTTCTAACTTCCGAACCACCCGCCCCCGTAAGTCATAATTTACCTAAAGCAAGCCCGGAAAGTATTATTTAAGGGAACGGGGTTCGAAAATGCAAAACAACCAGTCGGGTCGTTACAGATGCATCTATGGTTCGTGCCACTCGACCCTCGGCAATGCACAATTTACATTCTGTTTGAGCGGGCCGTCGACCTCGGCATGATTTACGCATGTGTATCTGTTACTTGGAAATTTATAAATGTGGAATTGGCCCTACATGGCTTGACATAAATTGATAAGATAATAAAGAACAGACTTTAGAAGCCCTTGATTTATTGTTGAAGGTATTTACCTGTTTGCTGGCTTCACAATCAGAACTTTTATACAAATCCATGATTATTCTCGCACTTATAGAATATTGCTAATTAACCTCTAGTGAGTGTCGGAGTTGGCCATCTCGTCTCTACCCCTTCGGGATTAGGCGGGATACTCACTGAGTATACGTTGATTTCGTACTCATACTACACTTCTGTGCATTTTTGTTGCACAGGTAAATATACACATCTAGCACCCTATTGGATGTAGCAGCATGGATGACGCTGAGACTAGGTGAGCTGTATCATTGAGGCGACCGCAACTAGAGTAGTTCCTTCCAATGTACTGTATTTACTTTCCGCCCACTGTATTCCGGGCGGATGTTGTATTTTATTTCTCTTATCAGTAGTTGCTCATGTACTTGTGACATCGGGTTTCTGGGATGGTTGTCAACGGAATTGTTCTAATCATTATTATTATTCAATTTGAATTCAAGATGCGAACTTTTATTTATAAAAATGGAAGGAAAAACCTTAGACTTTCAGAAGTATTAAAAGAAGAATTAATTGATGAGTTAGTTGGTTGGCCTGACAGAGGTGTCCGGCACCACCACGACCCTTAGTGAATTTTGGGTCGTGACAGCAGCAGCAACAGTAGTGCGAGTGTTGGCATTCTGATCAGCGCGACACCGCGGTAGCCTTGTAGGCGTCCGCAGGACCCGACGTCTCCTCTATCTTTATTTTCAGTCTGTTATCTCATGTATTCGAGACAAACAGTTTATATTTCTTTCAAATGGTTGTGTTTAGTATTCTTAGAAGTTCGTGAGTATTGTGACACCAGTTCTTGGGTAGTGATTTATATTTGGATTACTATATCGCATCTAGTAACATTTACTAAGTCTTCTGCTAAATTAATTTATTCCGCTGTGATCATGTTATTATTGCTAAATATTTTTAAAAATAATATGGAAAGATAAGTAAGAGTTGGCTTGCCTAGCTCCCACTAGTAGGCGTCATCACGACTCCCGATGGTGGAAAATCCGGGTCGTGACATTTACTGAATTGATGAAAAATAAAATATAATAATAAATGTCAACTTATTTTGAATACTTGTTATTTTATTCGTATTTCTTCAATTTTGAATTTTAGCCAACTTAATTTTTAATATTATATTATAATTGATTCGACTTTATTTTCTAATTTCTTTCATCATCAGTGGTCCTTTTTATTGAAATATATCTATTTAAGCCAAGATTTTTGTCAACCTGAAGATAGTTTTACTTGTATGATGAATTTGAAAAATAATAAAATTAATTTTTTTTCTAATTAGCTATTTTAAATACTTAATTATTTATTTTCAGCAATAAAAGATAATTATAATTAAATCGATTTTATTTCTAATGTCTTTCATCATCAGTGGTCTTTTTTTATTTAAATATATCTATTTAAACCAAAACTTTTGTCAACCTGAAGATAGTTTTACTTGTATGATTAAATTTGAAAAATAATGAATTTTTTTTGGCAAATTAGCTATTCCAAATAATTAATTATTTATTTTTATCAATAAAAGATAATTATATTTTATTTATTTAAATTCTTAATATTAGGTCATACCAAATTTTAAATAATCGATTATAATTATATTTTATCGAATGAAAATTCTTTTGTCAAATTGTAAGAAAATCAAATGAGTGGGAAATAGTTTTGTATATTTTAAAGTATTTTAGTATATAAAAGAGTTTCACCTAAATCAAAACATAACAAAAGTTACTCAGTCATCTTCCAAGAACGTCGTACGTCCTCTTTCTTTTTTAATTGAATTCTTGGTATATGTTCAAAGGGATAAACTTCTAAATACCAAGTGCTTACGTCCTATTTGGTTTGTAGTTTTAGTTCTTTCCTTTTCTTGCCAACTATATATAATTTAAGTGTAAAAATTTATATAAAATAAAATGTTAATATTTTTGAAGTTTTAAATATCAAAATTTTTCTACGTAATCCAAATAAGGAAGAATGTTATATATAAAATTTAGTCGATTTTGTAGTCCTAAAATAAGGACTTAACTGTATGAGTCATAATAGAACTCAACAATAAAATGGTGTGAGTGAGTATATTGGTCCTCCTAGCTAGGTAGGTTATATATTGGTCAACGGTACTCTTTTAGAAATGACTTATTCTACCAAGTATTTTGTATTTGTTAGAGTAGATGCCGTTTGTCAATTTATTAACCCCTTCTAAATACTACAAATACAAATGTGTCACTTTTAACCATGACTATTTGATTCTTGATTCGTCAATTAGATGCGTATAAATGAAATTCTTTATCTAGAATAACTTCATAGAACCTACCAGGTAATTTCATCATGAAATGTCAACGAAAGACTCTTTTGGAAAAGGGAATATGTAGTCCATACAATATGCTAAAAAGAATTCAATACGTCAGCTCTAAAAGAAGAAGAAGAAGAAAAAATAGTTAGAGAGAAAGAGAAAGACTCTGAATTATTTTATTTAAAAAAATATAACTTAGAAAACACTACGTACTTGCACCTCAATTTTTTCACTACTTCACCTGAAGGGTTTCGACGCGATATGCGTTATAAAGACTCACAAAGCGAGTGGAGCAATTCTTCCTTTTTGTTAAGTAAAATTTTGATTGCAGTCTTGCAAATAAAATTATAGTCTCTTTCCTCTTAAATAAATAAATAAAAAATGGACAAAATCTATTGATCGGTAACTTTTGGATTGTTTGGCTAATTTTTTTTTTTTTTGGGGCCAAAAGTGTTTTTCTGACCAAAATAAAATTTTACAGTTAAGATATTTGCCAAGCTTTTAGAAGAAACAAGTGTTTTAAGCAGTTTTTAGAAACAGAAAAAGTAGATTCTTCCCAATTTTTTTTTATGAAAAACACTTTTGACAAAAAAAAATATTTTGAAGACTTTTTAAAAACTTGGTCGAACACTAATTGTTGCTTAAAAATGATTTTCAAATTATTTAGCCTATTTTAAAAACTATTTTTGAAAAAATCACTTTTCGAAATAAGCTGATTTTAAAAGTTTTATCAAATAAGCTATTTGTCCTGATGCCGATAACTCATTTTTTGGGAATGTGTATACAAGGGCGGCGAGAGGATAAAGCCACTAAAGCGGTGGCTTAGGCCCCAGAATTTTGGGGGCTCCAATTTTTATTTTTCAATTCTTATTTGATGTCCGATAGTTAATTTGGGTATTGATTAATTAAAATCCGTACCGTGTAAAGTCTATTAAAGTGGGAATTGTTCCTTATAAGGAATTTTTTTCATTCTAGATACTGAAACCGAATACTTCCGATTAAAGAAGGAGATATGCTATCCATCCCACCGCAACTCTTCTCGTGATGCCCCAAATCTTTTGAAGAAAATATTAAGTATTTTAAAGTAGAAAAGTAAAATACTTTATATAAACAAAGAATTACATTAATCATTAGAGAATATGTAATACACTTTTAAACTCTATTTTTTTCCTCATATTTTCATAATTGCAACAGGTATATTAAAACATCAATTTTGTTTTTTTAATATAATGTTATCAACTTATTGAATCATGTCCTATTACTTGAGATCATACTGCACATGAGACATTAAATTGTTTATGCGAAATTTTTTTAAGTAATTTTATTTTCAAAAACTTAAAAAAATCTACTTCAACTAATATATATATATATATATACATATATATATATGATTTTTTAAAAGAATCTCACATTAAATTTGGGAGTCCATTACTCAAATGGTCACTGAACTATCAAAAATTATTTCCTAAAGTTACTTTTCTTTCCTTTGTAACAACAAAGTCACCAAACTATGCCTATTGCACTCAAAAGGTCACTCAACTAGATTTTTCAAATTTTGGATTATCAAATACCTATTTTACCCTCTAAATTATAAATATTCATCTTCTTTTTATTATTTTTAAACTTTTTAATATTGTGATTTTTCCTTTTAATTTATATTTGGACTTACCTATAGAATAAATTAATATTATTTATAAATAAAAAAATAAAATTATTTAAGCATATATAATGCTAGAATAATAAAATAACGAGCATAGTAAAAAAATTAATTAGAATAATTTGTTAGTAATAAAAATTTAGTATTAACAACAAAAATTCAAAAATTTATTTACACAATTCAGAATGAAAAAAATAAAGGTTGTGAAATATTACATGTACGTAATATAAAAATAATTATTTAAATAAGGCTATTTTTATAATATACATTATATATATTTTTGAAAATTATGCTCAATTATATTATTATGTTTCTACCAACTTTTCGACGACACAAAGTTATTTCACCGGAAAACAGGAGGATTATATGGATAGAGTAAAATATGGTATGTTAAGTTGTGCATGGAATATATATAACATAATTGAGCATATATATATTATGCATATTAAAAAAATACTTTTATTTAAATAATTATTTTTATATTACGTGCATGAAATATATATTTTACAACCTTTATTTTCTGTCATTCTGAATTGTGTAAATAAATTTTGATTTTTTATTGTTAATACTAAAATTATTATTACTAACAAATTATTCTAATTAATTTTTTACTATGCTCATTATTTTATTATTCCGGCATTATACATGCTTAAATACTTTTTATTTTTTAATTTATAAATAATATTTATTTATTCTATAGGTAAGTCCATAATATAAATTAAAAGAAAAAAGAATCATAATATCAAAAAGTTTAAAAATAATAAAAAGAAAATAAATGTTTATAATTGTTAAAATAGGTATTTGGCAATCCAAAATTTGAAAAATCAGTTGAGTGACATTCTGAGTGCAATAGACATAATTCAATGACTTTATTGTTATAACAAACGAAACCATTTGAGTAATAGACTCTTAAATTTGGCTTTAGGCCACCAAACTTATTGACTGTATAAAGAACACAATGAGAGGTCATCGCGTTGGATTCGCAATAGCTAAGTTTAGATTGCGGCAATTTTTGGGAGGATATGGAAAAAGGTATCTATAGTTTAAAGATTAAATGGATTTCGGTGTTTCATATTTTTGAAGTTTGATTCAGAAATCAGAAATCCTTTTAGTAGTCTTTTGCGCTGTCACTAGTAAGTACTTAAGAGACAAGATATGAGATGATGTGGTAAAAAAGCTAATGAACTCTCCTAATGAACAATTGGCAAATGATTTCACAGACAGACCTCACGATTAATAATTATGTTATTAACAAGATGAATCTGAAAAAGGTGCTTTCGTAAAAAAACCTACTTTATTTGCTCTTTTATTTCACACTCAATGTTTGTTATCTGCATTGAGATTCGACTAAATTCGAATTTGCGTTGGAAAGTCTCATATTAGGGATAAATCGCTCTCTAACAAAGACGACTTCATATTCAAAACTCGAACCCGAACCTTTTTGTTAATGATGAATAAGTACTTATCACTCCACCGTAACCTCGTCCGTGACTACTTTATTTGCTATTCACGTCGTATATATTCTTTTTGGCTATTTCTCTGTGGCACGCTTAAAATTAAAATTATTTATCACTGCTCAAAAGGAAAACACATAATGAAGAAATATTACATTAATCAGAGATATGTTATACTTTTATTTTTTTTTAGCATTTATCACACATAAAGTATTTTAAAGGAATATGATACTAACGTGAATAAGTTATAGAATCAATCAGTAGAATTAAAAGGGACGTTGGCCTTGATATGGAATTAATTCTTAAAAGTACGTGTTTGTGGATCTATATGCTTAAAGCAGAATAATTTGTATTAAGCTTTTCATAACACGAAGGCAGATATATATATTCTTGTCAAAGGAACTTGTTTTATCGAAAAAATTGTACGGGGCGTTTTATTTGGTCGTCCCAATTTAACCTATACCTAATTTTTTAAAAACTTTTAATTTGTACCCACTTTTTAAATAACTTCAACCCCCTTTCTCCTCCTCCTTCGTTTTCTTCTTCTTCTTCTTCTTTCTTCTGCTGCTGTTGGTGCCGCTATGGAACTTCAGTTCATGGGATGATTGCCATAAATATAGGCTTCAAAATTGAAAAGTAGGGAGCCAAGTTGTTCTTATGTGAAATTTTTCCTATTTTATCTGCTTTGAATTGGATTTTGCATAGATAGATTTCTTAGATGATAATAGTGGGACCGTGTATTTACATTTTTGCAAGCTGGTTCATTTTTACGTTCTTTCTTCACGCAAATCGTCTACTCTCTTGAACTGCACATACTGTGAAGCCAATGTTTTGGAATATGCTTCTTTCAGTAGTTAAGTTTTTGGAGTTCGCTGTCGTTTGCAACCTATATGATTAATTAATAACTAAGGCAAAACAAGAACTTCAGCTCTAGAGCTGAAGTTTGTCAGTTACAAAAACAAAAACTTCAGCTCTAGTTCGCCAGCTACAAAACAAAAACTTCAGCTCTAGAGCTAAAGTTCGCCAGTTACAAAAATAAAAACTTCAGCTTTAGGGTTGAAGTTCGCCAGTTACAAAACAAAAACTTCAGGCCCATCTACTAGAATGCTGAAGTTTTGCATGATTGCCTTTGCTACTTCAGCCCCGTATGCTGAAGTTATGCGAAAAAGTGGGTGCGCTTGCAATTTTTTTGTAAAGCGGACACAAGTTAA
The DNA here is from genome assembly GCA_026770625.1 of Nicotiana glauca. Lineage (NCBI taxonomy): Eukaryota > Viridiplantae > Streptophyta > Magnoliopsida > Solanales > Solanaceae > Nicotiana > Nicotiana glauca. Next base: position 40,510 of record MU731044.1, read on the forward strand.
AACGTGACACAAAAAACGGTTATAAATGCAAGTGCCCCTATTTTATCCTTAGTAATCTAGTTTTGCGATAAAGGAAGTTAATTAGTTTAACTTTTATACCAAGATGACATTGTGAAAGAACTTTTACATTATTGCATCACCTAAAATAAGTTGAATATTCTTTAGTTGAATTAATAATATGTAAAATAAGACAGATAACATACTATAGTAGATTAACCCAAAATAATATACCTGTTTGCAACAAATTTTCGTAGTATGAAAAATAAACTGCAACAAAAAATAATATGAAGAAAAAGGAATTTTATTGATAAATATTTGTGAGTACAATTTTTTATATCCCTTGATTCTGCTCTATAAAATTATTCGTGATTCGAAGGCTTGAGAAGCGTCTTTCTCGAATGTAGAGCGATGCAGACCTCCTTGTGATGTATTTAACGTCGAGCAGTACTTTGCTGTTTCGGGTTGATCTCCGGGAAGAACTCTGTTGACCACTCCTTTGTAGAAGAACTTTGCACTTGATGATTGATCTCTCTGTTTGCGGATGCCTTTACCAATTGCGATAAACGTGACTGCTTCAAGCGAAAAGGGAGCCTCCACATCCGCAACAGGAAAAACACCACCAGCTGTGAAAAAGCTATTGGAAGAGTGTCTGACAAACACTCTGAGCAACATACTTGATAAACCCCGTTCAAAGGGATATCACAGGCAGGATACACGCATACGCCACAATGTCGCCGACGAACTAGAAACTCCACGCACAGGTAACACTCATATTGTTGTTGATGCAGGTAACGACACATTCGCAGCCATCCTAAATAAAATAGAAGAAATGAAAAATGAAAACAAGGCGCTCCGTGATCAGATGAAGGAGCATCAAGAAAGGGTTGATAAAATACGGGCGCTCTGAAGTAGCTACCAAAACTGTGTTGATACCCAATTTTGTCCTAGATATTTTTAATATGTATACATACTTTCAAAATAACATATATGAAGTTATAAGCATGCATAAGCATTTTATAATTTTTTCTATAATTTTAAAGGCTTTAAATTGATTTATTTCTTCCCTTTTTACTTATAAAATTTCTAATAATTATCCTTCAAATTATTTTTATGGTGATCTAGCCATCTAAATTCTATATTTATGCCAAAATATTGCTTAAGTATTGTTAGTGCATTTTATAATTGCATTTACATTTTTAAGCTAATTTGCATATATTTGCAATACTAGCCCTATTAATGCACAATTACGTTATTGATGCATAAAATGATCTTTTATATTTTTAAAATATTAAATAACTATTTTAAACTATTTTAGTACACGAAATTATTTTTTTGAAATTATTTATTATTTCTTATAAATTATAGTGTTAAAATATCTATTTAAAATATGGCCTAATTTTATTTTAATTTTAGCCCCAATCCAACCTTAATCCTAATCCAATATCCAGCCCGATTCTCAATTAAACTACCCAGGCCCAATACCCATCCGCCCCAACCCAATACCCGGCCAAATCCTGGTCGTTGATCATTTTTGATCAACGATCCAGGTTTCCCCCTTCCTAAATTAAACCAAAAGCCCCCCCAAACCCTATCATTTTTCTATATACCCGCCGCCCTGAAAACCCCTATGCTCTCAAACGCTCTCAACCTAACCCTAATTTCCAAACGCCGTCACTCATCTATGGCCATCTCCGATGACTCTTACCACCTCTCAGGTCTCCAATGGCCTCTCTCATGTCACTGTTGCCGTCTCCAGGACCCTCAAGGGACCAGGGCTAGTCAACTTGTATCTAGGGTTCATCTCTCTCCTATTCCAGGCTATTCCGGTGTGATTTCGAGTGAGATCGTCCTATATTGGCTACGATCTATGGTTTTCTAAACAGATTTCTTCATCTATGTATGGTTCTATTCGAAACCCTAATTTCTTTTCTAAAACTTCTAGATCTGTATAGATCTAAGATGATTTGAGTTTGTTTCCTATGAGTATTACAATAGGCTTGAGATTCTTTACAAGAATCGTATGATTTTAAGTGATTTTTCATCTTTTCCTAAAACTAGGATTTCCAGAATTTCTTTTTAAAAAAATTGTTTAATGATTTTCCATGTATAATCTTCTCATATATTTTAACTAATTTTATGAACCAGCTACAACCTTAGCCCGTTTGTACTAAAAACCCTAATTTTTGGGGTTTTTCGTTTGGTTTCTGGATATTGGTATATCTGATTGTGTTCTTGTCTAGGGTTCTTGTGACTTCTCGTGATTTTCTTGTCCTAATATGCTTCCACTGAATTTTCCTAGTTCGACCTTTCACTGATATTATGTACTTATGTTCATACTGACCATTCATGCAAGGCTTTTATACTTCTCCTTGAATCAGTATCGTTTAACTATGGATTTTGTTAAAGCAGTGTGAAATCCTGACTATTCATGCTCTACCTCATTTTATATGCTAAGTATGCTGCCTTTTTCATGACTTTCTGAACCCTTGATTACACCGAATCCCTTATTTCCTGGTTTAATTTGAACCCGTTCCATTTAACTCTCAATTCTTGCCTCTCTATTCGATTTGACTGAAGTATTTGCCTTAATTGTTTTTCCCTGCCTTATTTGTATTCTGATGATTACTACTGATTTGTTTTCTTAATTAAACCGCTGTTCATTTACCCCTAATTACCTACTCTATACTAAACTTTACTTGATTCTTTTCCATAAATACCTAGCATGCTGTATCATTGATTTGATTGTCCCTTGATTAAGGGAAGATCTTGCTGATTTACATGTGACTTCCCTGATTTACTACTTAATTGATCTCTTACCTTATGTGTAAAGATTTTGATTACTATATAAACCACCCGCCCCATTTTATTTTAAGTTCAGAACAACGAACACTAGTTCAAAAACTCTCTCTTATACTTAAAGCTTTCTACTCTCTTCTGTCATTTGCTATTTCCATTGAACTAGCCGACTGTACGCAAAGGCTAGTTATTACACTATACTGCTCTATACTTTATGTCTGCTTTCCTTAACTGGTATGTCTCTAATTAAGTTTTGAAAATCAAACCCTATGTGTTTCTTTCCTGCATTAGTCCATCAATTGTGATTTCAACTTGTATTCCTGTTTATGTTTTTACATTCTACACTCTTTCTTGCTTACTTCTTTGCTTAGTATGCCTAAAATTTTGTCCTGTTCAATGCATGTTTCACACTCTGTACTCTTTCCTGCCTACTTCTTTACCTAGCATGTCCAAACTATATATTTAATCCTATTCAAGACATGCCAACTATTATCTATGTACATTTGTTGAGTCTATAAGATCCTAAGTTTTGCATGCAGTTTGTGACTATATGTTCCCTCTACCCCTATCCATGTAACCTAAGATGATTCTTATGTGTCACAATTCCTTTATCCCCATGTGAAGTTTTGTTTGTTAAGAGCTTTGAATGTCTCTTATGACCAATTGATTGTCTACTGTTCGATACTCTTCTCAATCTGTGTTCTACCACCAAGTTATTTCCTATTTTTTCTGAAAAACTTTTCTACTTATGAAATCATCTCGGTACTATTTTCAAAACAAAACTATGTCATACACTCTCACATTACTCCTAGAATATTAGGTTCTACCCCTCTGGCATGTGTACTTCCTTGAGATCCTTGAGATCTCTCTGAACTCTGGCATGTCAGAGCTGAGAAAAGGTCTACGTATGAGTACTGCCCGAGATCCTTGGTCCTTAGGGAACTCTGACACACCTGGACATGATACTGTCTATGGAATTTTAGCATTTGAGGCTATTGGAGGCTTGGGGAAGTCAATTGGGCCTGCTTCAGGCTCCCTATAGTTAACTTCTTCTTTTTCTTTATTGCTTATGTAATCTATTCAACTGGTATGTAATAATTATTCGTAAACAACATTGGGGTAATTAGTGAAAAGGGATGGGTATTTATATATGTTGGGTAAATCGGGTAGATACCATGCCTATAGGATTGTGTTAATGCATTTGCTATGTTTGCTTTGTTTTCACAATATTAGAAATCATGCCTATATGATCTAAATGGCTTCAATAATATAAATCATGTCTATAGGGTTAAAATCAACTTTATAATTGGATATCTTCCCTATAGAGTATAAAGTGATTGAGTTCAATTTCCGCTACATCATGTATTTACATTCCTCTCACTAGAAATCATGCCTATAAGTTCGAGAATCAGCTCTTAACAATTAGATACCATGCCTATAGGATTAAAAAATCAGAAATTCTGCCTATAGAACTTAAAATCAGTTTAATCTATGTTAGTTCATTCTGAATTGGTTTAATCAACTGTCCGCATCTTTAAATGAGTTTTCAAACACTGCCTTAATTTACTACCACTAGAAAATATGCCTATAGGATCTCAAGTATCCGTTTAAAACTGTTCACTATTTTGCTGTATCAATATAGATATCATGCTCTTAGGACATCACTGTTCTGCGTTTAGAAAAGCCTATAGGGCGAGTTAAATTCTGGAACTCTGAAACTGTGCTTTGTTATTTAACACTGTTCAAGATTTAATAGGTCTAATTCAGTAGGCAAGCTAAATAGGATTCTGACACTTTGTCCAAGTTCAGTACTGTATAATCTCTGCTCACCAAGATATCATGTTCTAAGATTTTCTCTTAAAATACTTGACTATTATTTGAAGGCATGCATTTACTTGTTATATTTGTGGAGGTAACTGTGGGCCTATAATTTGTTCCCTTTAAATGCAGTCCTAACTGTTCTTGATTGACGCCTAAACTTTTATCCTTTAAAACCTTAGGATGGTCTAGAACTGTCCAAAAAATAGATGTCCTAAAATACCTCCAGAGCCACGAGGAAGGGACGGTAGTGCACACATAGGACATTTTCAAGGTTTTTAGAACGCTTTAGGTTATGACCAAGGGGCGAGAATTGGGTAGAAAGGGATATGATAACTACGCGCTAATGTCACGTGTAGCCCCTCATTGAGGAGTGTTTACCGGGCATTGAGTGGGGTGATTCTGTAGACTAACCAACCTAGGATCCCTCCTTCTTAAATTCTCAATGTTTAAACTTTACTTTTCTATATGTATGCAATTTGTTCAAGTCTTTTCCTTTTGTCTCGTTATTTGAGCCATATAATGTCCAAAACCTGCCCTTATTTGCAAATATATGTTTAAACTATTTATTTGTTAAAATGACTAATTCATAAGTATAAGTTAGGCCGGGACCCACTGTTGTGGACCGATAGGGGTGCCTAACACCTTCCCTTCAAGGTTATTTCGAGCCTTTACCCTAGATCTCTGGTACTGTAAACTAGTCTAAGAGTTAATCACTCTAGGTGCCCTAACGCATCATAATCTGTTAGGTGGTGACTCTTCAAAATACCCAAATTCCCAAAGGAAATGAGTTATTACCCCCATAAATGTCGAAACACGTACTTCCCCATCAAATGGGAAAAAAGGGGGCGCGATAGCATGGAGACTCTGCTGGGGATATCTTAGGCTCTTACCATAATGAACTTATTTTTTATAAATTAGTCCAAGCATACTTTATTCCGTGTACCCTTTCCCCTTTTATTTGTATTTTAATTACTTTCAAGCATTCATGGTTTCTTTATTTTCCTAAAACTGACTTGTCTTTTTGTTTTCTTTTCCTTAACTATCTTTCAATTATTTAAATACCGCACTTATTTTTTCTACGTGCAAATACTTGACTACATGATAGTTATTGTTGCATAAATCATGTTCCACATCATATTCCACTCGTGTGTATCAAATCCTATAGCAACGCTTGATAAGTAGTTGCACTCTTCCTATTTATTACCCTTAAATTCGAAAAGGCTTATTTGCGGTAAAACTAGTCGATCAGCAGTGCAGTCGATGGTTCCGTGCCTTTCCCCCTCAAGTTGTCCGCTTGAGGGTACCAGTCTAAACCCCCATAGTAACCTTACTCTGGTCAAAATTGTGCATGCATCATGGTCAAACCTAGTCAGATCAATATGTTGTCCACATAATGATCCTTTAAGATAAGCCTTATCCAAAAGTCCATCGGGGTTTCCATAATCCCAATGGACACAACCACATTTTGTGCATTAATTTGGAGAAATAAATGCAAATGTGCTAATCATAATTGCATAAATAGTCGAGTCTGGTGGGGGAAGACCTAACCTTTTTGTTTTGCAGAAAATGATGCACGAGGTCCCCAGATTCGGTATGATTAGCAACATTCCGCAATTGCTGCTAGATCGGTGGGAGGAACTTTCCTCAAGTGAAAAGAAACATGTAAGAAAGTACCTGGGTAACTTGCCTTCCTTACAAGACATTGAGCCAAACAACAAGTTGATCGAGGCTGCCACTTTTTTTTGGGATAGTGAGAGGTCTGTATTCTATTTCCGCAACATAGAAATGACATCACTTCTAGAAGAAATTGGAGGTCTTGCGTGATTGATATGGGATAGTCCCGGGCTATTGGTACCGGAGAATCGTACTGGAAAAGGGTTTTTTAAAAATGATGGGGCTGAAGAAGAATGCCGACCTAGTGTGCCTGAAGAAATCTTACATACCCTTTGAATATTTGTATGAGAGGTATGGCCATAGAGAGTCCTACCGTACCTACCATGATGAGCTCTCTCTCACTTCTTTGGGCCACATCCACCGCATAGTATTCATGTTCATTGCGTGCTTCTTAGGCCTGATAGTATTCCCAATGAAAAAGAAAGATCCACACTAGGTTGGCCATGGCTGCCAAGACTTTGATGGAAGGGATCACTGGACAGACATACACCATAGTCCCCATGATCATAGCCAACATCTACAGGGCTCAGGAGCGCTGCCAAAGAGGGGTCAAGCATTTCGAGGGTTGTAACTTGTTGTTGCAGTTGTGGTTGTTAGAACATTTCCAAAAGGGTCACTATCACCAAGAATTTCCGCAAAGGGCTTGGAACGACCATATTGCCTTCCATTACCCCAACCAGATGACTTACATTCTAGACAGGTTTGCTCAGCCGGAAAGTGCCAAAGAATGGGTAGAGTTCTTCGACAATCTGACCGAGGAACATGTGCAATGGATGTTTGAATAGTTCCCAACTGACGAACTCATCATCAGATCCAAGGATGCTCTACACTTGGTGCTGATCAAGTTGAGAGGGATATATCCCTATGTCCCTATCCAAGTTATGAGGCAAGCAGGCAGGAAATAGGTTGTACCAAGGGTTGCCAAGATGAGTCATTTTAAGGCAGACTTACAAGATGACGATGTCCCTTACAAATTTCAAGCTCAGCATATGTGTCACTACAAGATTATTGTGGAAAAGAACACCATTGAGCCAGACATGTATCATGTAGGGTGCGAACCTCTCTACCCGGCATGGTTAGAAGACAATCTGAAAGGAATGGTGATGCCATGGGCCAGTCGACGGAATAGAATCATAGACGAAGAAGCTGAAGCTCAAGTCAAATACAATAAGCTGCGCAAGAGGGTACACGACTCTGAGAATGAGCACCGGGAAATACATGAGAGGAATTTGAGGTTGATCGAAGAATGGAAAGAAATGGCAGTCACTTCCTATAGGAAATTGGAGTATCTGGAGCAAGGAATATTGGAATTGGAAGGAAAAGTCATAAAAAGGATCGAGGATTTCTAGAACGGTGAAGGAGCTGAAGGAGGACATCTGGCCAGATCTTACTTTCTGCTGGGTCTACGCCAGCTGGGGGACCTATATGATGGAGTCAGGAAGATCAAATCTAGGGAAGGTCCTTCTGGGACCAAATAGGCTAGATTTATTTGCTTTCCTAAAAATGTAATAAGTCCAAGTGCCAGTAGTGACTTATTTTTTCTATTTAGTGTCGTTTGGGATTCGTTTGTTTTTCATGTTATGAAATGAAGCATTTATTGGCATTTAAAGTTCTCCAAATCTATTTGTCACTAGGCCTACCTATGGTACAATGAGGCTCCCCAAATTAATACATGAATTTACATTTCTGCAATATGTGTTTAAATACTGCAAACATTTTAAAATCCTCACTGACTTGTTACCTTTTTGTTTTTCCTTAATTTGATTATTCCCACCCCTTAGGTTGGTTCACTCATACTGGTCTCATTAGCGTATCGTACCAGTTCTAGAGGCCCTCCACCTCCAATCAATACAAAAGGCAAAGGAAAAGCAAAAATGGACGACTTAAGTGGTATCCGAAAGGAGAATGTTGAGAATGCAGAAACTTCAGATGGACGGAGTACTTCGGCACCAAACGACCTAGTCTTGAGATTGGAACAAAAGATACTGGAATTGCAAGGAGAACTTGACCAGATTCACAACTTGGAAAACTTGTCCCTCACCCTGAATGTCACTGACATCAACCAACAGAACTCAAAGAACCAATACCTCCCCAAAACATACAAAACCAACATCCACAAAATCCTCCCACACCAAATCAATACGCAACTCCACCCCAGAATCCCAACACATTACTAATACCAACTCCGTCACAACATCACCATCAACCAATTCAGTACCTACCAACCACCACTTACCACACTCCCCAAAACACACCACAACCCATTCCCGATCTCCAAAACTCCACCAAGTCCCTAGCACCCATCAGAGCAACCCTATATATGTGGAAACTGTATCTCACTCTATCCAACCAAACTTCTATACACCAAAATCCTCTGAAAAGGACCTGCTTATTAAAAACATGGTTGAAGAGCTCAAGAAGTTGACGAGCCGTGTTCAGGGTGTCGAAGGCGACAAAGGAATAGAAGGTTTGAACTATGAAGACTTATGCCTACAGCCAGATGTAGAACTACCAGAGGGGTACAAACTCCCCAAGTTCGAGATGTTTGACGACGCAGGTGATCCCAGAGCTCATTTGAATACTTATTGTGACAAACTTTGGGGGTCAGAAAGGATGAAAAGTTCCGGATGAAACTCTTTATGAGGAGTTTACTGGAGATGCTTTGTCCTGGTACATCAGCCAGGATCCCAAAAAATGGTCCAGTTGGGTAAGTATGGCACTCGATTTCATGGACTGGTTCAGGTTCAACACAGAAAATGCAGTAGATATTTTCTACATCTAGAATCTCAAGAAGACCCATAGAGACCTTTCGCGAATACGCTACCTGTTGGAGATCAAAAGCAGCCAAGTCAGGCCATCTTTGGACGAGGGACAGATGAACAAGTTCTTCATCAAAGCGTATGATCCGTAGTACTATGAAAGATTGATGATTATTGAAAATCATAAGTTCTCCGATATCATCAAACTCGGGGAAAGAATCGAAGAAGGAATCAAAAGTGGGATGGTAACAAACTTTGAGGCACTACAGGCCACGAATAAGGTATTTCAATCAGTCGGCATAACAAAGAAGAAGATGTTGGGAAAGTGATAGTGGCTCAAGGCCCAAAATCTCCATACACATATCAAACACCTCCACTTACATATCAAACACCTCTACCCACCTATCAAACACCTCCACCCATATATCAAATACCTCCACCCACGTACCAAGCACCACCACCCACAGATCAACCCTCATCTCCCAGATACTCCCAAACAGCCATTGTCCGTCATACCTATAACTCCCAACCATCTGATTTCTAGTCACCACGAACTCGCAAAAATTATCCAAGATTGATACCCAACTTCAATCGCAAGCTGCCCAGATAATATATTGCCATTGCTGAGCCCATCGACCAGTTGCATAAAAGGTTGAAAGCTGCGGGTTACGCGAATCCTGTTCCCACTGTGGAATTAGAAAATCCATCCCATTGGGTCAATCAGAACAAAACGTGTGCGTACCATCTGGTATGAAAGGACACACCATTACTGAGTGCCAAACATTGAAATATAAGATCTAGACACTAATTGAAAACAAGGTCATACAGGCAAAGGAAGCCATACCTAATATCTGCAACAACCCCCTCCATGATCATAGAGGTAGTAGAGTACATGTAATAGAGACGAATGAAGAATGGGACCCTGAGGGGTCGATTGGGCTTATTCGAGAATGCGATAAATTTAAAGTTACAGTCACACTTACTCCTATTGTGGTACAGACTCAGTCACCAATCGAGGTTGGGGTAGCTACATCAGTTCCATTCGTGGTAGAGGTGGCTCCGCCTGCGTCCACCCCCGCTCCATTTGAAGTAGAAGTGGTCACACTTTTTATAGTGATAGCATCAACCACACCTCCTTTCGATTCAAAAGCAATACCCTGGGATTATGTTGCCGAGGCTCGGCGAAAAGGGAAAGCCAAGGTAGAGGAATCTGATGCTGCACGAGGAATGACTAGGACTGGAAGATTCTATACACCTGAACACTTGGGAGGATCAAGTAAGGATGCCACTACCAGACAACATGTCATTGAGATAGGGCCAGATGACCTATGGAGGAAAGTACAAGCAAAGGATTATTCCATCGTTAACCATTGAACAAAACCCCTACTTAGATATTTATCTTGTCACTGTTGCAAAATTTAGAGGCATATAAGAAAGCTTTAATGAAATTGATGAGTGAGGCTTATGTACCCAATAACATCATTGGCAGAGAAATGGCCAACATGGTAGGGAAAGTAATAGAAAGTCGTAAGATTATCTTCCACGAAGATGAGCTACCACCTGAGGGGTTGAATCGCAATCGAGCATTGCATATCACAGTGCAATTTGAAGACAAATGCATTGCTAGGGTCCTAGTTGACGGAGGTTCAAGCCTAAATATTTGTCCGTTAGACACTCTAAAAAGGTTGGACAATGGTTTCCATGAAATACGGGTAGGAAGCATGAACGTGAAAGCTTTCGATGGGTTTTAAAGGGCCACAATCAGGGAAATCAACCTTTGCTTGCAGATGAGGCCAACATGGTTCGACGTCAAATTTCAAGTGCTCGACATACTAGTCTTATATAATCTTCGTTGGTCCGACCATGGATCCATGCCTTCTACACTACATCAAGCCGTGAAGTTCGAATGGAATCGTCATGAGGTGATCATTCACGGAGATGGAAGTAACCCCATTTACACTAGTCAAACCATCACGGCTATTGGACATAGAAGAAGGCTAGGAGGGGAAACTTATCACCCCATTGAATGGGTCAATGACGTCAAGAAGTATAAATGGTGGAGTAGTAAAATAGAAAGCATATTGGCCTGGTCTAGATATGAACCCGACAAAGGGTTGGAGAAGAACCTCCAAGGTGTCACTAAATTGATACGGTTGAAGGGTCATGGTACTATTTTTGGGCTCTGATACCAGTACACATGGCAAGAGTATAAAAATTGGTCACCTCCATGGCTCGCACCGTATTTCCCTCTCGAGCAACTAGTGCCACACTTAGAACAATCTTTCCACCAAGCTGATACGATATGGGGGACTACAAAAGAGGAGCACTAGCTGGGTTGAGAATTTGTACTTGGAGGATGAAGACATGGACTGCAGTACCATAATTGAGGAGGAGGAGGAAGAAGGCCTCACTATTCAGACCGTGGATAACGGAGCTGTTCTCAGGAACTGGACCGCCACACTATCTCGAGCTCGCCGAGTCATTGGGTAGCTTGGCAGATTTTACTTCTATAGCCATTCTAGGCATTTAAGATTTCCAGTAATTTTGTCTTAAGATTTACTTTTTTCAAAATAAATGCTCGATTCATCGAGCCGTACTTGTCTAGATGATTTTTTCGGTTTTAATAAAATATATTTGCTCTTTATTATTCATTACTATTTCTATACTTTTTCTTTTTACAGTGTTATTATTGCTTTTCCTGATGAACCAGTGAATGTGACATATAATGAGGCAACACAACATAAGAATTGTGATTTAGATGAAGAAGATGAGATACCCGAGGAAATTTTCATGGAGGTTGAAAATTTTGAGAATAAGCCTAAGTCCAATCTGGACGAAATCGAAGCAGTAAATTTGAGAGACGCTGAGACCGTCAAGGAGACTCGCATCAGCAATTACTTGTCAACAACAGAGAAGGAAGAGTACAATTCATTTCCTAAAAGAGTATGAGGATATTTTCGCATGGTCATATGATGACATGACCGGTTGGAGCACGTCCATAGTGGCTCGCAAGTTTCCCATTAATCCCATATGTATGCCAGTGAAGCAGAAACTCAGAAAGTTCAAACCAGACATGAGCTTGAAAATCAAGGAGGAAATTACTAAGCAGATTAAAGCCAAATTTCTCAGGGTGGTTGAGTACCCAACTTGATTAGCTAACATTGTGCCAGTTCTAAAGAAGGATGGGAAGTCAGAGTGTGTGTTGACTATCGCGATTTAAATAGAGCAAGTCCTAAGGATGACTTCTCACTGCCAAATATACACACTCGGATTGATAATTGCACCAAGCATGAACTCCAATCCTTTGTGGATTGCTTCGCGGGTTATCACCAGATCTGGGTGGATGAAGAATACGCAGAGAAGACAACTTTTATTACACCTTAGGGTGTATAGTGTTACAAGATGATGCCATTCGGTCTGAAGAATGCTGGGGACACTTACATGAGAGCCATTACAACTATCTTTCATGATATGATACATAAGGAAATAGAGGTGTATGTGGACGACGTCATTATCAAATCCAAAAGAACCACATGCCACATAGAAGACTTGAGAAAGTTCTTCGATAGGCTAAGGAGGTAAAACTTAAAGCTGAACCCCGCAAAGTGTGTATTCGGGGTCCCTGCAAGAAAGTTACTAGGATTCATTATCAGTAATCGAGGGATCGATCTCGATCCATCTAAAATCAAGGCTATTCAGGAGTTACCACCACCTAATAGAAAAAAGGATGTGATGAGCTTCCAAGGATGTCTCAAATATATCAGCCACTTCATAGCACAGTCCACAGTCATATGTGAACCCATCTTCAAGCTGAGGAAAGATGTCAAACCAAGCTGGATAGAGGATTGTCAGAGGGCCTTCGACAAAATCAAAGAGTACTTATCCACCCTACTAGTCTTGGTCCCACCAGAGCCGGGGCGACCCTTGCTACTCTATCTACCTATGTTGGATGGAGCCTTCGTATGCGTTTTGGGACAACATGACGATACAGGAAGAAAGGAACATGCAATATACTACCTGAGTAAGAAGTTCACACCTTACGAAGCACGGTACTCTCTGTTGGAATGCACTTGCTGTGCTTTGACCTGGACAACTCAAAAATTGAGGCATTACTTCTATGCCTGCACTATATACCTCATATCAAAGATGGACCCTCTAAAGTACATATTTCAGAAACCCACGCCAACTGGGAAGTTACCCAAGTGGCAGATATTGTTGAGTGAGTTCGATATCATCTATGTGACTCAAAATGCGGTCGAAGGACAAGCATTAGCAGATCACCCATCTGAAAATCCGGTGGGAGAAGCATACAAACCTTTGAAAACATATTTTTCTGATGAAGAAGTGTCATTCGTAGGGGAAGACATTACTGAAGTATACGAAGGTTGGAGGATGTTCTTTGATGGAGCTGGAAACTTCAAAGGAGTGGGCATTGGAGCAGTTATGGTATCAGAAATGGGTCAACATTATTCGGTATCTGATAATCTCATATTTCCCTGTACCAAAAACATTGCAGAATATGAAGCCTGCATACTAGGGCTCAACATGGCAGTCGACATGAACATTCAGGAGTTGCTGGTAATAGGTGATTCAGATTTTATTGTGCACCAGGTATAAGGAGAGTGGGCCATCAAGAATTCCAAGATATTGCCATATCTGAACCATGTGCAAGAATTGAGGAAAAGGTTCACGAAGATAGAATTCCAACATGTGCCCAAAATTCAGAATGAGTTTGCCGACGCATTGGCCACCTTGTCGTCTATGATACAACACCTAGATAAGAACTATATTGATCCTGTTCCGGTGAAGGTCCATAATCAGTCGGAATTTTGTACTCATGTAGAAGAAGAAACAGATGAAAAGCCTTGGTTACATGAAATCAAGTAGTATTTATCGAAGGGAGAATATCCGGAGCATGCAAACCACACTCAGAAACGCACCCTCCGGAGATTTCCAATCACTTCTTCCACAGCGGAGGAAACTTGTACAGAAGAACTTTTGACTTGGGATTGCTAAGATGTGTCGACACAAAGGAAGCTTCTAAGCTGCTTGAGAATATACATGAATGGTTTTGTCTTGGCTAAGAAAATACTCAGGGCCGGTTACTTTTGGATGACCATGGAGACAGATTGCATCCAGTATGTCCGCAAATGCTTTCAATGCCAGGTGCATGCCGATATGATAAAAGTGTCGTCAAACGAGCTCAATGCAACAAGCTCACCTTGGCCATTCGCCGCCTAGGGAATAGATGTTATTGGCCCGATTGAGCGCACTGCTTCAAACAGACATAGATTTATTCTGGTAGCCATTGATTACTTCAAAAAAATGGGTAGAGGCTGCATCTTACAAAGCTGTCACCAAGAAGGTTGTCACAGACTTTGTCAAAGATCGCATTGTTTTTCGATTTGGGGTTCCCAGAGTCCATTGTTACTAATAACTCCGCCAACCTCAACAGTGATAAGATGAAAGGTATGTGTGAAACTTTCAAAATCAAGCACAAGAATTCCACAGCCTAGACACCTCAGATGAATAGAGCCCTAGAAGCGGCCAACAAAAATATCAAGAAGATACTAAGGAAGATGGTAGAGAACCACAAGCAATGGCACGAGAAGCTACCTTTTGCTTTATTGGGATACCACACTATGGTTCGCACATCAACCGAGGCAACTCCCTACATGCTGGTTTATAGTACCGAGGTTGTCATCCCAGCCGAGATAGACATCCCTTCTTTAAGAATCATACAAGAAGTTGAACTCACCGATGCAGAGTGGATAAGGAGTCTCTATGAACAATTGGCCCTTATCGATGGAAAGAGGATGAATGCAGTGTGTCACGGACAACTTTATCAAAACAAAATGTCCAGAGCTTTCAACAAAAGGGTCAAACCAAGGCAATTTGCACCAGGTTAGTTGGTGTTGAAGAAGATCTTCCCACATCAAGATGAAGACAAAGGAAAATTTTCTCCCAACTAGCAAGGTCCGTACATGGTTCACAGGGTGCTGACAGTAGGAGTACTCATACTTGTATAAATGGATAAAGAAATCTAGCCAAAATCGATCAATTCAGACGTAGTCAAGGGATAATATGCTTAGATTATTTATATTTTTTCTCATCTGATGTAATTGAAATACGCTTGAACTAATTACCATTTAAGAGGGGATAAGTAGGAAGCCTTATGGGTTCGGTCATATCATAATAAAATTTTCATTTCCCCCAAGATCAGAAACAGGGGTAGAATTTTGAGGAGGACTCTCAAAATTCCTGAGCAAGTCCAGCCGATGCCATCGCATGCTAGAAAGTCAGTAACTAGTTAAGAAACTGGGGCAGGATTTTGAGAAGGAATCTCAAAATTCCGAAGAAGGCTCAGAAAGGCCTTTTATCCGCAAATGATCAAAAGATCATCTATCAAACTGGGGCAGAATTATGAGGTGGACCCTTAAATTCCAATATAAGAGAGTTGCAATGCCTTTTAGATATGTTACGGTTACTAGCTCATATAAAATTACTTTATGTATCTATATATTTCTAAAACTCTATTTCCATAATAGTTAGATGTTACCCAGGGGAACTCGAAAAGGCTTCCAGAACGGAGCAAAGTAAGGCCAGTAGACAGAGGCACGAACCAACCTTCCCTCACAAAACTTCTGATTTTTCTTTGAACGGAGGCACATTTGATGTAACGATAACATTCTCAAACAGGTAAACACAAAGAGGATTCACTATCGATCTAGCTATAAGACGCTGGATCTTTCTCCAGCTAAGAAATATACTACTTTCTTTTGCTACTCGCACTTTGCGTAGTACTAAGCTTTGTCCCGCATATTTGCATGAGGCTAATCCTTGCCTCCCTATTTGCATGAGGCTAATCCTTGCCTCCCTACTTGCATGAGGCTAATCCCTTCCTCCATACTTGCATGAGGCTAATCCCCGCCTCCATACTTGCATGAGGCTAATCCCTGCCTACATATTTTCACGAGGCTAATCCCTGCCTATATATTTTCACGAGGCTAATCCTTGCCTCCCTATTTGCATGAGTCTAATCCTTGACACCCTATTTGCATGAGGCTAATCCTTGCCTCCCTACTTCCATGAGGCTAATCCCTGCCTCCATATTTGCATGAGGCTAATCCCTGCCTCCATATTTGCATGAGGCTAATCCTTATCTCCATATTTGCATGAGGCTCATCCTTGCCTCCGTACTTGCATGAGGATAATCTTTGCCTCTATATTTGCATGATGCTAATACTTGACTCCCTATTTTAATGAGGCTAATCCCTGCCTCCATATTTGCATGAGGCTAATCCTTGCTTCCCTGCTTGCATGAGTCTAATCCCTGCCTCCATACTTGCATAAGGCTAATCCTTGCCTCCCTATTTGCATGAGGCTAATCCTTGCCTCCCTATTTGCATGAGGCTAATCCTTTCCTCCCTATTTGCATGGTGCTAATCCTTGCCTCCCTATTTGTATGAGGCTAATCCCTGCCTCCCTATTTGCATGAGGCTAATCCTTGCCTCCATATCTGCATGAGGCTAATCCTTGCCTCCATATATGCATGAAGCTAATACTTGCCTCCATAGTTGCATGAGGCTAATCCTTGCCTCCCCATCTGCATGGGACTAAGCACTGTCTCTCTTTGTACAAATATTGCTATATTTCTAGCACTATCTATTTGCTTTTTAATCGGGCTAAGCTCTACCCTCCATTTCAAAAGACTAAGCCTTGTCTTGTTAACATCATTTTATTGCATATCATGGGCTGAAATATCGCCAATATATCCAAAGGCGTCATGGTCTAAAAGGCATCATCGTCATAGTCGGAAGACACCATGCCATGGCATGAGGATCTCTTAAAATTTCATATCATTATTCAAAGGCGTCATGGTTCGGAGGCACCAATTTTCATGGCCCAGGAACTTCATTTTATGGCCTGCGAATCCCTCACCAAACAATTCATGGCCCAGGACGTCATCTTAAACCGTCCATAGACAACCTTCATGGTCCAAAAGGGAACCTATTAAATTTTTGCACAAATACATGTTTGTAGCATCTTTATCTGTAGGTAACAAGTAAGCAACCGCTATCCTAGCAGGAGCGACCTTGCTCCAGTTCCTTCAATTGTCTCAAACCTTAACCGCTCACAATAGCCGCTTTTGTGTCCCGTGCCCGTTCTTGCAATGACTTCGTCGATATATTCCGCCAATGAATCCGGAACTACACATGGTCTGATTCCCATAAAATCAGAAATATGTAGGCAACTCGGAGGCCGGAGTCCGACCTCTGTCTTTCAAAGCATCATGCCTAGTCAAAATTGGCCATCATTTCTTTACCCGAAAACTCTTTCATCCTTCCCGGGTAAAGAGGGGCAGCTGTTGATACCTAATTTTTTCCTGTATATTTTTAATACATATACATAATTTTAAAATAGCATATATGCAGTTATAAGCATGATAAGCATTTTTATAATTTTTTCTATAATTTTAAAGGCTTCAAATTGATTTATTTCTTCCCTTTTTTACTTATAAAATTTCCAATAATCATCCTTCAAATTATTTTTGCGGTGATATAGCCATCTAAATTCTATATTTATTCCAAAATATTGCTTAAGTATTGTTAGTGCATTTTGTAATTGCATTTACATTTCTTAAGCTAATTTGCATATATTTGCAATACTGGCCCTATTAATGCACCATTATGTTGTTGATGCATAAAATAATCTTTAGTATTTTTAAAATATTAAATAACTATTTTAAACCATTTAGTACACTAAATTATTTTTTTAAAATTATTAATTATTTCTTATAAATTATATAGTGTTAAAATGGCTATTTAAAATATGGTATTTTATTTCAATTTTAGCCCCAATCAAACCTTAATCCTAACCCAATATCCAGCCCAATTCTCAATCAAACTACCCAAGCCCAATTAAATTTCATTGATTAATTTAATCAAAAAGGTTTTAATATCTTTATGTCAAATAATTTGGCGTCGTCTGTGGAGATTTCTTTAGCTAAAATTTTTAGTTTCATCTAGATCCTTGAAAGGGATATTCGCCTCTTCCTAGCCTTGCAAAAACCAACAATGGCAGGAAAAGGAGTCGCAAGGTTAAAAGCAATAGCATGTGTCACAACAAACCTTTTGGATTCCATCAATGAAGCCGGTAGGGAGGATAACAAAAACGCGACACCGAACGCTACACCTGAAGGAGATATCTCACCTCCCCCGCACGAAAGCGTGACCGTTTCATGCGAAAAAGGAGCCTCCACATCCGCAACATGAGAAGCACCACCAGCTGTGAAAAAGCTATTGGAAGAGTGGCCGACGAACACTCTGAGCAACATACTTGATAAACCCGTTTAAAGGGATATCGGAGGCAGGATACACGCAGACGCCACAACAATCATCGGCGAACTTGAAACTCCGCGCACAGGTAACACTCATATTGTTGTTGATGTAGGTAACGATGCACTCGCAACCATCATAAAGAAAGTGGAAGAAATGAAAAATGAGAACAAGGCGCTCCGTGATCATATGAAGGAGCATCAAGAAAGGGTTGATAAAATACCGAACGCTTCGAAGTTGCTACCAAAACGGTGTTGATACCCAATTTTTTCCTAAATATTTTTAATACATATACATACTTTCAAAATAACATATATATGCAGTTATAAGCATGCATAAGCATTTTTATAATTTTTTTCTATAATTTTAAAGGCTTCAAATTGATTTATTTCTTCCCTTTTTACTTATAAAATTTCCAATAATTATCCTTCAAATTATTTTTGTGGTGATCTAGCCATCTAAATTCTATATTTATGCCAAAATATTGCTTAAGTATTGTTAGTGCATTTTATAATTGCATTTATATTTTTAAAGCTAATTTGCATATATTTGCAATACTAGCCCTATTAATGCACAATTACGTTGTTGATGCATAAAATGATCTTTTATACTTTTGAAATGTTAAATAACTATTTTAAACCATTTAAGTACATGAAAATATTTTTTTGAAATCATTTATTATTTCTTATAAATTATATAGTGTTAAAATGGCTATTTAAAATATGGCCTAATTTTATTTTAATTTTTCCCCAATCCAACCTTAATCCTAATCCAATACCCAGCCCAATTCTCAATTAAATTACCCAGGCCCAATACCCATCCGCCCCAACCCAATACCTGGCCAAATCCTGGCTGTTGATCATTTTTGATCAACGGTCCAGGTTTCCCTCTTACTAAATTAAACCAAAAGACCCCCCCCCCAAACCCTATCATTTTCCTATACACCAGCCGCCCTGAAAACCCCTCTGCTCTCAAACACTCTCAACCTAACCCTAATCTCCAAACACCGTCACTCATCTATGGCCATCTCCGATAACCTCTTACCATCTTTCAGGCCTCTAATGGCCTCTCTCATGTCACTCTTGCCGTCTCCAGGACCCTCAAGGGACAAGGGCGAGTCGACCTACATCTAGGGTTCATCTCTCGCCCATTCCAGGCCATTTCGGTGTGATTTCGAGTGAGATCGTCCTATATTAGCTACGATCTATGGTTTTCTAAATAGGTTTCTTCATCTCTATATGGTTCTCTTCGAAACCCTAATTGTTTTTTCTAAACCTCCTAGATCTGTACAGATCTAAGATGATTTGAGTTTGTTCCCTGTGAGTTTTACAACAGCCTTGAGATTCTTTACAAGAATCGTTTAATTTCCAGTGATTTTTTTATCTTTTCCTATAACTAGGGTTTCTAAAATTTCTTTTTAAAAAAATTGTTGAATGATTTTCCATGTATAATCTTATCATATATTTTAACTGATTTTATGAACCTGCTACAACCTTAGCCCGTTTGTACTGAAAACCCAAATTTTTGGGGTTCTTTGTTTGGTTTCTGGATATTGGTACATTTAATTGTGTTCTTGTCTGGGGTTCTTGTGACTTATCATGATTTTCTTGTCCTAATATGCTTCTACTAAATTTTCCTAGTTCGACCATTCACTGATATTATGTACTTATGTTCATACTGACCATTCATGCAAGACTTGTATACCTCTCCTTAAATCAGTATTGTTTAACTATGTGTTTTGTTAAAGTTGCGAAATCCTGACTGTTCAAGCTCTACCTCATTTATATGCTAAGCATACTGCCTCTTTCAAGACTTTCTGAACCCTTGATTACACTGAATCCCTTATTTCCTAGTTCAATTTGAACCCTTTCCATTTAACTCTCGATTCTTGCCTCTCTATTCGATTTGACTAAAGTGTTTGCCTTAATTGTTTTTCCCTGCCTTGTTTATATTCCGCTGATTATTACTAATTTATTTCCTTAATTAAACTACTGTTATTTACCTTTAATTACCTACTCTATACTAAACTTTACTTGATTCTTTTCCATAAATACTTAGCATGCTGTCCCATTGATTTGATTGTCCCTTGATTAAGGAAATATCTTGCTGATTTACATGTGACTTCCTTGATTTACTACTTAATTGATCTCTTACCTTATGTGTCAAGCTTTTGATTACTATATAACCCCCCCTCCCCTTTTAATTTAAGTTCAGAACAACGAACACTAGTTCAAAAATTCTCTCTTATACTTAAAGCTTTCTTTTCTCTTCCGTCATTTGCTACTTCCATGAACTAGCCAGCTGTAAGCCAAGGCTAGTTATTGCAGTACACTGCTCTATACTTTGTGTCTGCTCTCCTTAATTGGTATGTGTCTCATTAAGTTTTCAAAATCAAACCCTATGTGTTTCATTCATGCATTAGTCCATCAATTGTGATTTCAACTTGTATTCATGTTTATTTCTTTGCTCATCATGTCTAAAATTCTATCCTGTTTAATGCATGTTTTACATTCTACACTCTTTCTTTCTTACTTCTTTGCTTAGTATGTCTAAAATTTTGTCCTGTTCAATTCATGTTTTACACTCTGTACTCTTTCCTGCCTACTTCTTTACCTAGCATGTCCAAACTATATATTTAATCCTGTTCAAGACAGGCCAACTATTATCTATGTACATTTGTTGAGTCTCTAAGATCCTAAGTTTTTCATGCAGTTTGTGACTATATGTTCCCTCTACCCCTATCCATGTACCCTAAGGTGATTCTTATGTGTCAGAATCCCTTTATCCCCATGTGAAGTTCTATTTTTTAAGTGTTCTAAATGTCTCTTATGACTAATTGATTGTCTTCTGTTTGATACTCTTCTCAAGCTATCTTCTACCACCAAGTTATTTCCTATTTTTTCTGAAAAACATTTCTACTTCTGAAATCATCTCTGTACTATTTTCAAAACAAAACTATGTCATACACTCTCACATTACTCCTAGAATATTAGGTTCTGCCCCTCTGGCATGTGTACTGCCTTGAGATCTCTCTTAACCCTGGCATGTCAAACCTGGCCTTTCCACTGCACCTAAATCAGTTATTATTTAAGAAAAGTTCTAGGTGTGAGCACTGCCCGAGATCCTTGAGGTCCTTAGGGAACTCTGACACACCTAGACATGATACTGTCTATGGAACTTGGCATTTGAGGCTATTGGAGGTTTGGGGAAGTCATTTGGGCATGCTTCAGGCTCCCTATAATTAACTTCTTCTTTTTCTTTATTGCTTATGTAATTTATTCATCTGGTTTGTCATAATTATTTGTAAACAACATTGGGTGATTAGTGAAAAAGGATGGGTAGTTATATATGTTGGGTAAATTGGGTATATACCATGCCTATAAGATTGTGTTAAAGCATTTGCTGCTATGTTTGCTTTGCTTTTACAATATTAGAAATCATGCCTATAGGATCTAAATGGCTTCAATAATAGAAATCATGTCTATAGGGTTAAAATCAACTTTATAATTAGATATCATGCCTATAAAGTATAAAGTGATTGAGTTTAATTTTCGCTACAGCATGTATTTACATTCGTCTCACTAGAAATCATACCTATAAGTTCGAGAATCAGCTCTTAATAATTAGATACCATGCCTATAGGATTAAAAAAAATCAAAAATCCTGCCTATAGAACTTAAAATTAGTTTAGTTAAACAAATTCGTTTAATCCATGTTAGTTCATTCTGAATTGGTGTAATCAACTGTCCGCGTCTTTAAATGAGTTTTCAAACACTGCCTTAATTTACTACCGCTAGAAAGCATGCCTATATGATCTCAAGTAGCCGTTTAAAACTGTTCACTGTTTTACTGCATCAATGTAGATATCATGCTCTTAGGACATCACTGTTATGCGTTTATGCAAGCCTATAGGGCGAGTTAAATTCTGCAACTCTAAAACTATGCTTTATTATTTAACACTGTTCAAGATTTAACAGGTCTAAATCAGTAGGCAAGCAAAATAGGATTTTGACACTTTGTCCTAGTTCAATACTGTATAATCTCTGCTCACTTAGATATCATGTTCTAGGATTTCCTCTTAAAATACTTGACTATTGTTTGAAGGCGTGCATTTACTTTTTATATTTGTGGAGGTAACTGTGGGCCTATAATTTGTTCCCTTTAATGCAGTCCTAACTATTCTTGATTGACGCCTAGACTTTTATCCTTTAAAACCTTAGGATGGTCTAGAACTGTCCAAAAAATAGAGGTCCTAAAATACCTCCAGAGCCACGAGGAAGGGACGGGTAGTGCACGCATAGTACATTTTCAAGGTTGCTAGAACGCTTTAGGCTATGACCAAGGGGACGGAATTGGGTAGAAAGGGATATGATGACTACGCTCTAATGTCACGTGTAGCCCCTTATTGAGGAGTGTTTACCGGGCATTGAGTGCGGTGATTCTGTAGGCTAACCAACCTAGGACCCCTCCTTCCCAAATTCCCAATGTTTAAACTTTACTTTTCTATCTGTATGCAATTTGTTCAAGTCTTTTCCTTTTGTCTCATTATTTGAGTCATATAATGTCCAAAACCTGCCCTTATTTGCAAATATGTATTTAAAATGTTTATTTGTTAAAAGGATTAATTCATAAGTATAAGTTCGGTCGAACCCACCGTTGTGGAATGAGAGGGGTGCCTAACATATTCCCCTCAAGGTTATTTCGAGCCCTTACCCTAAATCTCTGGTAATGTAAACTAGTCTAAGTGTTAATTGCTCTAGGTTCCCTAACGCAACATAATCTGTTCGGTTGTGACTCTTCAAAATACCCAAATTCCCGAAAGGAAATGAGTAATTACCCCACATGAATGTCGAAACCCGGACTTCCCCGCCTAAAAGGAAAAAAGGGGGCTCGACAAATGGGACATCAGTCAATTCGTCGAGCAACCATACAATGAAGGGGCAGCCTCCCACGCTATTCCGAAAACCTTTAAAATGCCACCATATTTGAGAATATATGATGGTACTACAGACTCGGAAGATCACATAATCCACTACGTCATAGCCATAAAGGGAAACGATCTGTCGAAAGAAAATGTGTCAATGGTGCTGCTGAAAAAGTTCGGCAAAACACTGAGAGGGGGAGCACTGACTTGGTACTCACAATTGACAGCACGATCAATATCAACGTTTGAAGTAATGGCAGTCAAATTCATCACTGCTTATGCAGGAACGAAAAATGTGAAAGCCAGGGTAAACGACATCTTCGCCGCAAGACAGGTGACGAGGCGAGGGACTCAGGGACTTCCTAGCTAGATTCAACAGAGTGAGAATGATCCTATCGAACGTATCAGAAGGGATGACGGTAGCAGCCTTCCAAAATGAGTTAAGCAGAAATGGGTTGAAAGCGACCAAAAAGATGTTAGGCTCATAAAATACCCTCCCACCACTAGGGAAGAAATCCACAACGCCTGCTGTGCTAATGTAAGGGCGGATGAGGATGATCTCAATGGTGTAATCCAGCGGCTGACATCAGTCCAAACTGAGATAAGGAGAGATCGCCACAACGATGGCCAAAGGTAACCATTACCCTGTCTCAGTCGAGAGAGACATCAACCTTTCATCCGGACATCCATCCCACCTCCTCCACGACATGCAGACGTCACTCCTCGACACGCAGAGCCACACTGAAATGAAAGAGGTATGCCTCCATTATTATCTGCTCATAACTTTTGTATTTCTCCTTCATAAATAGTATATGCACTAGAGAAGCTTGGCACAAAGGTACAATGGCCGAAAAAGACGAAATCCGACCCGAGCATTCAGAAATCGAACATTCTATGTGAATTCCATAAGGAAAGGAGGCATAAGATTGAATATT
The DNA here is from genome assembly GCA_026770625.1 of Nicotiana glauca. Classification (NCBI taxonomy): domain Eukaryota; kingdom Viridiplantae; phylum Streptophyta; class Magnoliopsida; order Solanales; family Solanaceae; genus Nicotiana; species Nicotiana glauca. Next base: position 64,757 of record MU731044.1, read on the forward strand.
GCGTAGGCCTACGACAGGAAGTAGTGAGAATGCTAAACCATGGACACCTGAAAGAACTGCTGAGCGATCGAGGGTGGGCTAATTTTGCTCGAGGACGCGATCAACCTTAGGGACCCCTAAAACCAGCCTCACCAGCTCGTACTATATAGATGATCATCGGTGGTGACGATAATACGGAAATCAACCACATAAAATTCTCCACTACACAAAACTCAAACGGTCAATCGGGCATGACCGGTATGACCACCTCGAAGACAGTATCATCTTCGATAAGTCAGATACTTATGTTTTGTCTTTCTCTCACTATGATGCTATTGTTATAACTTTAAGTGTCGCAGATACTGATGTAAAGAGGATAATGGTTGATGGAGGAAGTGGCACATGTATTATCCATCCTCGAATCCTCATACAAATGAGCTCGAGGGTAAAATAATACCATATTGCATAACACTAACAGTTTTAAAAATGCAGTTGAACGAACCTATAGAGAGATAGTGCTGCCCATTCTAGCAGGAGGAGTTCACCCTGAAACAATGGTTCACGTCGTGAATCAAGAAACAACCTACAACGCTATCATAGGGTGCCCATGGATACACGCTATGCATGCCATCCCGTCAAATTTCTTATTCCATGGGGAATATTCAGCATCCGGGGCGAGCAACGTACCGCACAAGAATACTACCGTATCGCCTAGGATTGTGCACATACCCAACAACTAAAAGAAGCAAGTGCAGAAGGATAGCAGTAAGCCATATCGGGAACCAAACCCGACGTACAAATAGAGGCTATTAAAGACCCGGATGTCGTGGAACCCTGTGAGGCAACCATAGAGGACCTCGATCTTGTCCAACTAGACAACAACGACAATACGAAAAAAGCTTATATCAGGCACTATCTCTTAGAACCACGTAAGTTCCATAAATTCTTAACTAATAATGCCGATTTATTTTCCTTCTCCCATTTAGATGTGCCAGGCATCCCAAGAGACAACGCTATTCACAAGCTGAATGTTGACCCCCTCTACCCACCTGTGCGGCAAATGAGGAGAAAGTTCAATGACGCAATCAATAATGCAATTAGCGAGAAAGTCGATAAGCTGCTCGCTAATGGCTCCGTCCGAGAATCAAAGTATCCTCAGTGGGTCGCCAATGTGTTCATGGTGAAGAAGAAAAATGGAAAGTGGCGGATCTGTGCTGACTTTACCGACCTAAACAAAGCATGCCCGAAAGATTCCTTTCCATTAACGCACATCGACCAGCTCATCGATGCAACGGCTGGGCACGAGTTGCTATGCTTCTTGGATGCCTATTCTGGTTACACCCAAATCCTAATAGCATAAGAAGACCAAGAAAATACTACTTTTATCACTTACCAAGTAACGTACCGCTACAGAGTCATGTCGTTCGAACTTAAGAACGTGGGGGTAACGTGCAAAAGGTTAGTCACCAAAATGTAAAGATCAACTTGGTAAGACCATGGAGGTCTATATCGACAACATGCTAGTAAAGTCGAAATGAAAAGAAGACCACATCGACCATCTAAAGGAAGCCTTCGACATGTTGAGGCAATACGACATGAAATTAAATCTCGAAAAATGTGCCTTTGGCATAACCTCGGGTAAGTTCCTCGGCTTTTTGGTGTCGCAAAGAGGCATCGAGGTCAACCCATATCAGATCAAGGCCATCGAAGGAATACCAGAAACATTAACCAGTAAAAAGTAGGTATAGAAATTGATAGGACGAATAGCCGCCCAGTCAAGGTTCATCTCATAGTCAAAGGATATATGACATAAATTTTTTAATGTATTAAGGAAGGATCATGGACTTCGGAGGAACTCAGAACGCGTTGATGCCCTAAAAAAACTGAAAGCATACCCGTCCTCACCGTCATTACTCGCCAAAGAAAATCCAGGCGACTGCCTCCTGGTCTACCTGGCGGTCTCCAAAGTCATGCTAAATGTAGTTTTAGTCCGCAAAAACAAAGGTACGTATTCTCCAATTTACTATATCAGCAAAACCTTAATTGATGCCGAAACAAGATACCCCCACCTTGAAAAATTGGCTCTCGTGTTAGTCATAGCTTCATGAAAGCTTAGACAATATTTTGTCACGACTTGGATTTCCCACCATCGGGATCGTAATGGCACCTACTCGTGGTAGCTAGGCAAGCCAACTTATCTATCTTTTCATCATTTAAGCAATTATCTTAATAGTCTATAGCATCAATATAAAACATTAATTCTAATGAGAACAATAGCGGAAGTCTGTCTGACAAATACGAATCCAAATGCGAAACAGTCATTAAAACCTCTACCCAAGATTTGGTGTCACATTACTCTCGAACTACTAAAGATGTACTAAAAACAATGGTCTGAAAGAAATATATAAGTTGTCTGTCTCGAAAACAATGAGGTAACAGTCTAATAAGAAAAACATAGAGAAGAAACGCCGGGCCTGCGGACGCCTGCAAGGCTACCTCAGTCTCGTAAAAAATGAAATCCTGCTCTCGTACTAATGCTGCTGCTGCTGCTCCTCAAAACATGGACCTGTGCAAAAATGAACAGAAGTGTAGCATCAGCACAACCGACTCCATGTGCTGGTAAGTGTCTAGCCTAACCCCGGCGAAGTAGTGACGAGCCTAGACTGAACACCACATAAACCTGTGCAGTTATAAATATACAACGGAACATCGAATACAAGGCAATTAACAACATGGGAGGGGGAAACATGCTATGGGGAGATACAATATCAACAGTAATCCCAAGTGACAAACTAGAACAGCTTAGGCTCACAATGAACAAGGAATCAATACTCAGTACAAACACATGGCATCAATAACTGTTGCGGCGTGCAACCCGCTCAACCAATATCACTGTTGCAGTGTGCAACCCACTCCACAAATATCACTGTTATGGCGTGCAACCCGACCCGTACCATTTATCAGGTATCACTGTTGCGGCGTTCAACCCGACCCTCATATATCATTGTTCAATGTTGCGGCGCGCAACCCGCTCCTCAATATCATTCAATAGTCTGACTCTCCAAACAACAGTCACAATTAAGGGACATAACAATAAGCTAACATTTGACAAAAATCCCAGCAAGAGAATAGAATCCAACAAGTTCAACCAAATGTCCCGGCAAGGGAATAATCAACAACGCTTTCCTTTTATTACTTTTCTTATCTTATAATTCACTCTACCATTTTGAGCTAACGCTCCCAAGTCATCCAGTAATTTCATATACTTTCAATATTTGTATCACAATTCGAGCCAATGCTCCCAGGAATCAAATAATTATTTTACCGTTCACATGTTATTCACAACATATAGAATTTCTCCAATAAACACNAAATGTATAGATACTCGTCACCATGCCTCTACATCATACTCGATCACATAGCAATTAGCAACAAGACTCAACTCCTATTCCCTCAAGCTAGGGTTAAACCAAACACTTACCTCAAAGCCTTGAAATCAACTTAATCCTCAACTATTACTTTACCTCGCGGTTCTACCTCCAATTCGCTCGAATCTAATCACAAATTGTTCAATTACTTTAATAAACACTATATGAATCGATTTGAATGCATAAAAATGATTTTCCCAAGTTTTTCCCAAAAATTCCAAAAACACCCTCAGGCCCATGTGGTCAAAACCCGAGGTTCAGACCAAAATCCGGTTACCCATTCCCCCATGAACTAAAATATGTAATTTGTTTTGAAATCGGCTCTCAAATCGAGGTACAACTCCCTAATTTATAGAAAACCTAGGTTCTACCCAAAAACCCCAATTTCACCCATGAAAACCCTTGATTTCAAGTGGAAAACATGTTTAATGATGTTAAAGATTGAAAGAATTGAGTAAAAATCAACTTACAAGTGATTTGGGATGAAGTTTGCTCTTGAAAAATCGCCTATGGTGTTTGGGTTTTGAAAGAATGGTGAAAAGTGATGAAATTTTCGACTATGTATAAAAATTGCTGGGCTGCGGATATGGCAATTGCGAACAATATTTTTCCAGGGAATTGCGACATCTGAGATCGCATTTGCGAACCCAGGTCTGGCTGCCTAGGTTCGCATTTGCGAACTATTTCTAGCATTTGCGATCAAGGCCCTCTCGCTTTTGCGAGCAAGGGCGTCGCATTTGCAACTGCAGCCCTTCATACCAGAATTCGCATTTTGCAAGTCTTTATCGCAATTGCGATCCTGCCCGGCCTTCCCCTTCTTCGCATTTGCGATGGTGCCTTCACATTTGCGAGAAATTCTTCGAAAATGCGAAGATACCAGAACTGAGGAATACCAGTTTTTTTCAAATATGAGAAATGCAATCCGGTGCCTATCCAAAACTCACCCGAGCCCTCGGGGCTCCAACCCAAACATGCACACAACCTCAAAAACACCCTACGGACTTGCTTGCGCGATCAAATCACCAAAATAACATCATTTACATAGAATCAAGCCTCAAAACACATGATCTTTTTCTTTTAAACTTCATGAACTTTCAAACTTGGAACTTATAGTCCGAAACACGTCAAACGACGTCCGATTTCGACCAAACTTCACAGAAAGCGCTTAAACAATATATAAGACTTATACCGGGCGTCAGAACCAAAATACGAGCCCGATACCATAGTCTTTTAATAAATTTTCATTTCCATATTCCTTAATAATTTCAGAAAAACAATTTCATGGAAAAATTCATATCTCGGGCTCTAGACCTCCGAATTCGACTCCGGGCACATGCCCGAGTTCCATATTTTTTTACGGACCTTCCGGGACCGTCCAATCTCAGGTCCGGGTTCGTTTACCAAAAATGTTGACTAAAGTCAACTATGATCATATTAATATCAAAATTCTTCAAATTTTTCACAAAATTCACATATTTCAACATAAAAGTTTTCCGATTATGCGCCCGGATTACGCACGTAAATTGAGGCAAGTAAAAATGAGGTTTTCAAGGCCTAAAAAGCACAAAACGAATGAGGAAACATGTGATGACCCTTTGGGTCATCACATCTTCCACCTCTAAAACAACCGTTCGTCCTCGAACGGACAAAAGAAAGAAGTACCTGAGTCGGGGAACAAATGTGGATAACGGCTCCGCATATCAGACTCGGACTCCTAGGTCGAGGCCTCAGGGGGATGACCTCTCCACTGAACACGAACAGAGGGAAAACTCCTAGATCTCAACTGACGAACCTGC
>MU731046.1:3433-36999 GCA_026770625.1 Nicotiana glauca
TAGCATGTTTTTATAATATCAGTCCTGAGTTAAACACTGTCTCGAAATAATTAGTAAATTTCTAAAGTCTTAAACACTTAAGCTATAATTTCTAATAATTGGAAATGAAAATGATAAATTGACTGTGCCCGTGTGGCTTGCATGCATATAAATGGACTGATTGTGGATCGGGCTGCACGCCACAGCGAATGCTACGATGATAGTGCGCTTGGGCTGTAAGAGCCCCTCCGGAGTCTGAACCCCCACAGTGAGCGCGGGTACCCAAATGGATCGAGCTGTACGCCGCAGCGGTCATGTGCATTGCATTCATGCATTGATTCCTGTTTGTACTACGTGGCATGACATTTAGCACCCTCATATCATTGACATCCATGTTATTCCTTGCACTGTGTACCAGATACCCTGGTGTTATTTGTAAATAGAGTGTTGTGCCCGAGGGACTGACTTGTGTGCGGACTTGCACAACCTGATATCGCATTCATATGCTTACTGTTGGAAAAAGAATATTTTCAAAAGAGATTTTAAACTGAGCTAGATGTTTCTAAAGGATTTGTACAGTTTTACTATTTTTTTTCAAAAGGTTGTACTGTATTATATAGAATGATGGAGTGTTCTTACGTGATTTCTTACCGCTCAGTTATTATTTACTCTTATTACCACTGAGTTGGAATTACTCACTTTACTCCCTGCACCATGTGTGCAGATTCAGGTGTCCCGGAAGCATAGTTGAGCTATTTGCTGCTTCAGAGTTTCTCAGGAGTTGTCGAGGTAGCTGTCTGATGTTCGCAGGACTCGACTCCTCCCCTATTCCTTTATTATTTCCGCATTTTAGAACATCTATATTAATGAATATTGTTACTCCGTGTTATTAGAGGCTCTAGACTCATGACCCCCAGGTCTTTGGGAGTGTATTCGGTGTTATCCTGAAATTCAGTTTGGTTTCTATAAATATATCAATTAAAACTTTTAGCGTTATTGTTGATTAATGATATTCAAATAACTGATTTTGAGCTTCATGCTCGGGTTGAGAGTGTAAATGGTCGGGCTTGCCTAGCAATTGTATTGGGCGCCATCACGACCAGGATTGGGGTCGTGACAAAACATTTGTGATTTTTTACTTCATTGGAGATTAAAATCTCTGTGATTTTAACGCTTGTGTCATTCTTTTACAAAAAATGGCTAATGATAACGGGAACCATGCTATTTTAATGGTGACCGCCAATGCATCAACAAGTCGAACACCGGCGTTGGCACCGACGGAGAAATCAGAAAAAAAATTGGGTTAGATTTCAAGCGGTGGCAGCAGAAGATGTTCTTCTATTTAACTATTTTAAGTCTGCAGAAGTTCATCAAGGAAGATGTTCCTGTTCTGCCCAAAGAATCTCCAGAGAATGAACGCTTTCTCATGAGTGAGGCGTGGAAGCATTCTGATTTTCTGTGCAAGAATTATGTTCTTAGCGTACTCGAGGACGATTTGTATAATGTCTACAGTGGCGTGGAGACGTCAAAGAATTGTAAACTGTGCTTGAAAAGAAATACAAAACTGAAGATGTCGGGTTGAAGAAATTCGTTGCCTCCAAGTTTTTAGACTAAAAAATGGTAGATAGTAAGTCTGTTATTACCCAAGTCCAGGAATTCCAAGTGATTATTCATGATCTCCTTGCTGAAGGTATAAATCAAATTAATACTAATGTTGAAACTAGTAATCTTAGTAATTTTACTAATAGAATTTTCATCGAAGGTATTATCATCAATGAAGCATTCCAAGTAGCATAGATGATTGAGTAGTTGCCTCATTTGTGGAAGGACTTCAAAAACTACTTGAAACACAAATGCAAGGAGATGTCCCTTGAAGATCTCATTGATCGGTTGAGAATCGAATAGGACAACAAAGCTGCTGAAAAGAGAGGCCGTGGAAACTCAACAATAATGGGAGAAAATATTATTGAGGAGACTTCTCAAAATAAGAGAAAGCGGAAGCAGGCTTCTGGACCAAAACGTAACCCAAACAAGCAGCGGTTCAACGAAAATTGCTACAACTGTGGGAAAGCTGGACACAAATCTATGGAGTGCCATGCTCCGAAGAAAGACAAGAAGAAGGGTCAAGCAAACATGGTTGACACTACCACAAAATAGGCTTTTAGTGGCAATTATATAATGGCAATAACATATTTGCCGCTAATTTATTGTGTAAAGGCCAATGTTACCGGAAATTGATTATTTGTCGAGAATAAATACTTTTTCCCAGCAATTAACTTATAATGGCTACCAAACCTTATGCCTTTTATTAAATTTTTAACAAGTCCAAGAGCGGGATTTTTTTACACTCCCTCCAAATTATTTTTTATTTTCCTCCTTAATATTCATAATAATTAATTAGTCATTCTTTTATTTCTTTTTTATCCAGAACATAAAGGAATGAACAATGAATCTCCACTGAAATCCTAGCACCCAAAATTCATCTCTCTATTTCCTGTTCACTTGATTAGTCTAATACTTCATGTTCTTCTTGTTTTGATTACTAAAAGCTAACTGAAATTAGAGGTACGTTCTTCATTGCAGAGAGAAATATCACAAAGGAAGGTAACAACAATTTAGATAAGTTTTACTCAATATTCAAGATTACAGCAAGAAGAAGAAGGAAAAAGTGGCTCAATGTAGAAGTAGAATAGATCTACAAAAATTGGTTGATTCTACACACCAAACAGCTTGACAATATCAACATTGCCGTTGACATATGCTAAAATAGGTATCGCGCTTCTTCTTCTTCGTCGACACTCGTCGGAGTATGAGAGCCTCTAAGAAGCTATTTTTCTGAAATTGAAGAAGCCAAAAGGCCTCTGAGCTCAAGGTTTGTTATTATCTCTATTTATTTTTTAATTTCTTTATATTATGTATTTTGATAAATTGCAAATATCTGTTAGAGATTTTTTTCAAATAATTTTCTACATCAGGTGCTTTATGGATTATTATTGATTTTTTAGAGAATTTATTTTTATAGTCATTTTCTTTAGGTTGTTGAACTCTTTACCTCAAGAAAATAAAATATAATCTCTACATACGGTAGATCAGAAAAGAATAAATAAATCTTGAGAAGTCATAGCTAAAAAAAGTTTAAGAATGAAAACTTTAAATTAGTAAAAGTTTAGTACTATAGCTATATTGTTTCTCTAAATAGTTTTAATTCTTGAGTTGATCTAAACCCGACATTTGGAATAATTTGCAGCAATGTTCCATCTTACAGCTGAATGATAATTCTTTTGTTTAATATGTCTGTGAGATTTATTGAAATTTGCCTGTGATATGAATGCACACTGCTATCAGCTGTTTTGTCATGTCCTTTGTTGCTCTCCATTGTAGCATATTTCTAAAGAAAACCTCCACTTTTGTTGGATTAGGAAACTCAAAGGCAAACAATGTGTCATAGGTTTCTTGATAATAGCTAACACATTGATTCTCGTGTCATGCTAAATTGTCTAGTTAAAAGTTAAACCATAATTTAATTATAGATAAAGTGGTGATGCAGTACGTTACACTGCCTTCAGTTTACTAACTACAGATGCAGTTTTGTTTGGCAATTGACCCATTTGTTGCTGGTATTTGTGCCTCATTTTAGTGGATGACCGCAATTTGCGGGTAGCTGATTTTACTCAGTTTTGGGCAACTGCAAATATATATCCTCAGTTCTCTCTATTACTCAACCAGTTCACGTGCTATAATCTTGTTTACTTGTTTCTTAGAGCACTTTGGATGTCTGAAATTCGTAACTTTTTGTGTTTGTCTATATGTGATTTGTCACTGTTTTACAGGTTGTTAGTTCTTTGTGGAGTTCTAAATAATATAACATTAGTTGATCAATAGAATTTTTTACCGCAGTGACTTTGGTTGTTCAACATGACTGAGTGTTTACTGCGTGTTTGAAGATTTTTACTCTATCCAATCCTAACTTTTGTTATAATTGTCTTGTATTATCAGCTTTTGTCAGTTGCAATTTGTTTAATTCGCTATGTGCATTTGTCCTGAATTTATATTCTCTTTTGTCCAATCAAAAATATCGGTTCCTGATCACTTGTCTTTGTATTATTTAGGATTTCATTCCTTCTTTGTCTTTGTACTATTTAGGATTTTATTCCTTTGTCAGGTAGTAATGATCTCATATAGAACACCTTATCATGTATTTCTTTAGATAGTAGATTTACTGAAGAAGGAAAAAGTAAGCACTTTGTCTTGTGTGTTCGGTTTTGTTTAGCCACTGTGGTATCAACTATCAACTAAAGCTAATTTTCCTTTGGCCATATTGTAGTGCTTGGCCCTTAAGGAAACACAGAAAAAAGAAGAATAAAAAGCAACAACTGTAGAAAAGGTAAAATTAATGGTTGATAGGCAGTGAGATAATAGAAAGTCGAGTGCTATTACTACAACAACTATGCATCCTCTTGATGATATACACGTGCACGTCATTTTGTTGTCCGAGTTTAATTTCTGTACACTTGACAATCTAACATTAATGATTACTATATATCAATTGCAATTACTTAAGTTGGGACTAGTTGGTAAATTTTGTTGTCCGAAGATGCTTCCGATTTTCCTCTTGCTATTATGTTCCGACGTTTGCAGCAAAATCTGTCATAACAGTATTTGGCCAAGTTAACTCAGTGAATTAACATTAGTGGTGTGGGTTCCTCATGTACTACTACATCTTGCAATTTGTTTGTAACAGAAATAGGAGAAGAAAAGGGAGTAGATCCTCTTTCAGGACGTATTGATCTAGCCACTTTCTCAAACCCTTGCATATTCATTAGTTATGTTGATTCTGTGTTGTAGATCTCTTCTTCTCTATCCATCAGTGCAACCATAGCAAGCGATTCCCATCCATCCTTACAATCATATATTCACCAGTCTTTCTTGTGTACCTACTTTATTAGAAAACAGTGTATTTTGCACTTCACTAGCGACATCACACCCTAGATTAAGCTGAGCATTGGCCTGATAATATGGACTATTTGGACAGCTCTCAATTTGTTCAAGCATTGTCTTATCACCTGTAGAAGCTACACTATCCAAAACATCAACACATTCAAGTTCTTGCCTCGTCATGCACAACAATAGACTTAAAGCCTGTTGGTTTTTCAACTAGTTCAGTACGTGCAACAGTTGCATCAGTCACAATGTTAATCTACACATGTCCATTATTAAGTTTCTGCACAGCTTCATTACCTCGATAAACTTGAGTACATCCTTGATCTGAAACCTGATCAACAATAGGGTCTTTAGAGACTTGCTTTACCCCATCGCAAACCTGAGAAACCCTATTCAAAGCTGTAGTTTTAGAGCCTGCTATTTTTTCAAACAATTCAGCAGGTACAGCAGCTGGTTGATCATGTACACGCACCAAAGGTACCATATGTTGCCTTAGGATCCTTCAAATCAGTAGCTTGTTCAGTAGATAATTGAGCTCGATTCTCATTAGGAGTTGGAGCATCAAATACAATGATATTCTCACCTTTAGGTTTTATTGGTGTCACTAATTGGATTTTGATAATGTAGCTACACTTAATAAACCTACCATTGGCTATAATGATAACTTTCATGGTGTCTCTAAGCATGGTTGTTTTGGATATGATGATGGTTGGTGGGATCTATTTGATTCTTGCAGCATGCTTAATCTTACCACTTTATGAAACAATTTACAAGCTCATAGAAAGTGTTCAAACATTAGGGTAGACAACCTGGATTGGTTTGTTGCTATAAGAAATAAAGAAGTTTGAATTGAATCAATGCTTTTGTTTGTTTGAACTGTTGATTATTATTTCATCAATTGAAATTTATATGGTATTTATGAGATATCCTGGTTTGTCACAGCCCTTGAGGTCTTGAAGAAATTACAATTAAAAGTGTACTTTTTGTCATGCTGATACTAATATACCATATAAAAGGGATGTCCTTAGAAAGAAACGAAATGTTTAACCTTCTTTATCTGTAGATTAAATCGTTACTGACTAGGAACCTTTATCTGGACAGGATTGATTATCACAAAATCATAGTCATTTTATTGTGGCATAACTTTCTGGATAATACATGAGAAACTAGTTGGAGTGGTTCTCACCCTTATTGCCCTGGAGATCTTGCATACTTTTGAAAGCTTAAATCTTTTTCTGATTTGGTTGATATCTTGCAAATTCCTCTGATTTACTTCTTATCTATACTATTGCAGTTTGATTTGTTTCGGTCGGATTTGTTATGTCTTATTCTATAGAAAAAATGGAACTATCATTCTATGGTAAAACAACTTTAGCTTGGGGCAACGTTTGCTCGATAAACATCCCAGTTGAAGACTATTATATTTCCTTTATTGACATAGTTATTTTGTAATTTCAGGTCATACAGTCTGATGATCGATAATTTAGCCTGTGGAAGGTTTCTAAATGATGAAGCATTGCGGAAATTATTTGAAGACTGTTATTTGTTAGGATTAGTTATATAATGATAATAGCTATTTGCTTCAAACAATATAAGTTTATTTTTTAAGTTACCATAATATTACTATTTTGGATTAGTACTTCCTTTTGTTTGTTAAGATTTAATGAGATACATTATGTTTTTATGAATCAATATTATTGTGTTTTATTATTTAGATAATTTTTGAATAAATGTAGTAGCTATTATTAATGATGGCTAAACTATTGTCATTATAGCTTGTGACTTAGTGACAATTTAACAGAATATACTGGCTACAAAAATAGACGCTAAAAGGGCAAATTATGATATTTCCACAGGGAATATTGTAGCCATTATAATTGTTGTTAAAAATAATTTTTAGCGGCAATTTAATTGAATTTACTAGCTACTAAAATGGATGCTAAAAGGGCATACTAATTCGTTTTCAGAAGGAATATTATAGCTATTCTAATTGCCATAAAACAATTACCGCTAAATCTATGGACCTATAGCGACAAATATTTTGAATTTAGCGGCTATAAAAATGGACGTAAAAAGAGTATTAGTAGCCATTTTTAAATTGGATTTAGCAGCCATCATAATTGCCGTAAACAATTGCCGTTAAAGCAAATCATATTTAGCGGCAATAAGTCACACCTTTACCAGCTTTTGTGAGAAACGACGCTAAAGGCTTTGCCGACCCCAATATCAGTGGCAACACATCAATGGTCGGTAAATAGTATAGCGGCAATTGCTATTGCCGCCAATGATCTTTTTTATTGCCGCTAAAGCCACTTTTTGTTGTAGTGTGAAAAGAATGAAGATGTTGATGACTTGTGTTCCATGCTTTTTGAATGCAACCAAGTGGGAAATCCTAAGAAGTGGTGGATTGAATCTGGAGCCACTCGCCATGTTTGTGCTGTTAGGGAAGCCTTTGCAATACCTATTGGACCCGAAGAGACTCTTTCTATGAAAAATGTTGCAACAGCCAAGATTGAAAGATGTGGGAAGATCTTTCTGAAGATGACTTCTGGCAAGGTGGTGACTTTGAACAACGTCCTTTATGTTCCCGAGATTAGGAAGAATTTAGTTTCTGTTGGACTTTTTGTTAAGAAAGGTTTTAAATGTATTTTTGTATCTGATAAGGTTGTACTAAGTAAGAACAAAATATTTGTAGGAAACGGTTTAACTCACTGGGGGCCTTTTCAAGCTGAATGTAATGGTTGTTGAGAATAATAATAAAATTCCAGCTTCGTCTTACTTACTTGAGTCAAATGAATTATGGCATATACGTTTTGGTCATGTCAATTATAAAATCTTGCGAAAAATGATTAACTTAGAAGTATTGCCTAAGTTTGAATGCGATGAATCAAAATGTCAAATATGTGTAGAATCTAAGTATGTAAACTTCCTTATAAGCCAGTTGAAAGTAATTCAGATCTTTAGACTTAATTCACACAGATATTTACAATATGAAGTCAATACCATCTCGCGGTGAAAGAAGTATTTCATAACTTTTATTGACGATAGTACTCGATATTGCTATGTTTACTTACTTAATAGTAAAGATGATGTAATAGACGCATTCAAGCAATGCAAAAATGAAGTTGACACGCAACTTAACAAGAAAATCAAAATGATAAGAAGTGATAGGGGTAGTGAATATGAGTCTCCTTTTGAACAAATATGTTTAGAATATGAAATTATTCATCAAACAACGACCCCTTACACGTCCCAATCCAATGGGATTGCAGAAAGAAAGAATCATCAGTAAAGGAGATGATGAACGCATTATTGATACGTTCTGATTTGCAATAAAACTTATAAGGGGAAGTCGTTCTTACAACTAACCGAATACTAAATCGAGTACCCCATAGAAAAACACAATCCATTCCTTATAAAAATAAAAATGTAGGAAGCTCAACTTGAATTATTTTAAAGTGTGGAGGTGTTTGGCAAAAGTACAAGTTCCTAAACCCAAAAGGGTAAAAATAGGATCGAAAATCGTTGATTGTGTTGTCATAGAATATGTGACCAATAGTAAAGCATATCGATTTCTGGTTCATAAATCAAAAAATCCCGACATTCATTATAATACAGTTATAGAATCAGATAATACTGGGTTCTTTGAAAATATATATCTGTATAAAAAGGAATGTGAGTCGATTGGTGAATGATGTAAACGACCTCAGGAAGAAACAAAAGAAAGTATATTTAATCAGGAGGATCCAAGACATAGTAAACATCAAAGAACGTCTACTTCATTTGGATCAGATTTTTTGACTTTCTTGTTGAAAAGAGCCTCGAACATTTAAAGAAGCTATGTCTTCTTCGGAATCATTATTTTGGAAAGAGGCAGTCAATAGGAAAATAGAATTCATATTGAACAACCATATATGGGAATGTGTTGATCTTCCTCCTTAAAATAAACCTTTGGGTTCTAAATGGATCTTTAAGAGGAAAATGAAAGATGATGGCACTATTGATAAATTTAAGGCAAGACTTGTAGTAAAAGGGTATAGACAACGAGAAGGTCTTGACTACTTTGAAACATACTCTCCAGTTACAAGAATTACGTCCATACGGATGTTAGTAGCATTAGTTACAGTGTATGGTCTTGAAATTCATTAAATGAACATTAAGACGGCCTTTTTGAATGTAGATTTGGAGGAAGAAATCTACATGTAATAACTTGAAGGGTTTGTGGTTCCAGGTAATGAAAATAAGGTCTGTAGACTTGATAAGTCGATTTACGGGCTAAAACAAGCACCCAAACAATGGCATGCTAAATTTGATCAAATAATATTGTCAAATAATTTTAATATAAATGAATGTTATAAATGTGTGTACATTAAAAATGTTTCAAATCACATAGTCATTGTTTGCTTATATGTGGACGATATGTTGATAATGAGTAATAACATTGCCAACATAAATGCTACTAAGTATATGCTAACTAGCAAGTTTAATATGAAGGACTTGGAAGTTGCTAATTTAATTTTGGGGATTAAGATCCATAAGACTCCTCAAGGTAAAGCATTGTCACAATCTCATTATATTAAGACAGTACTTGAAAAATTCAAGCACTTAGGGTTTAAAGTTGCAAAGACTCCAATTGACGTGAATCTTGCATTAGCAAAGAACAAAGGCCAAACCATATCATAATTGGATTATGCTCGTGTGTTGGGATGGTTTATGTACATGATGAATTGTACACGACCATATATAGCTTATGCCATAAGTCAATTGAGTCGATAGACGAGCAATTCATGTCAATCTCATTGGATGGCAATGAAACGAGTTTTGAAATATTTAGAACTTACCCAGAGCTTTTTTTTGCACTGCAATAAATATCTTACGGTGATTGAGGGATACTGTGATACAAATTGGATCACCGGTTCAACTGATTCTAAGTTCACAAGTGGATATATATTCACTATTGATGGAGGAGCGGTATCTTGGAATTCATCCAAACAAACTTGTATTGCCCGCTCTACAATGGAGGCTAAATTCATAGCCTTAGATAAAGCCGGTGAAAAAGGTGAATGACTCTGGGATTTCTTGGAAGACATTTCATTTTGGCCCAAATCGTTGGCACCAATATGCATACATTGTGATAGTCAAGCGACAATTGGAAGGGCTGGTAGCGTTATGTATAACGGTAAATCTCGTCATATACGACAACGACATAAAACGGTTAGGCAATTACTCTCTAGAGAAATTATCACAATTGACTATGTAAAGTCAAGTGATAATGTGTCGGATCCACTTACAAAAGGCCTAATTAGAGAGGTAATTGAGAAATCATCAAAGGGAATGGGACTATGGCGAGAACAAGTCATTGTGGCGGTAACTCTACCTTGAAAACTGGAGATCTCAAGATCTAGGTTCAAGGAGATCAAACAAAGTCATTAATGACGGTTCAACATTGTCAACTAAAATTTTGGTCCATTCTCGAGACGAGACAATGTTTAGTACCAAGAATAAAGCATTAAGGCTTTCTAAATTTGATACTGGGTACATCAAATAGTGTATCTACGGGATGACACATTTAGGAATCACCTATATAACTGTGAATTGTTAGTCGCTTCAAGGAAAAATTTGTAAGGCTAGTTCTCTACGTACTTATGAAATCAGGCGGTGTTCATGGCTGAAACGAACACAATAATGAAAACCAAAGACGGTTAAAGGTTGGTTGTGTGACTTATGGTTGTCTAGGTATACACCAAAGTTCGACGGTTCAAAGATATCAAATCTACCGATTGACCGAGTATATCCGACATAAGTTCACTACGGAAAGTTCAAAGGGAAACCTACTTATCCATATGCAACTAATCCTTGCTTGCGAATCACACAATTTTTCATGCATATTTCCGTAATATAGCCATTTTCCATTCATGTGGGGGATTGTTGGGGTTTTAAGTATATTAAATGCTTAAAAGAGGGTGAATGGGAAATGGAGGAAAATAAAAAATTTAAGTTTTACCCCTTGATAAAGGAACATTGTCCCATATTGAAAGAGGAAGAGGTTTTTTATGAGTATATAAGCAATTGCCCTTCTTATAGATCTTAAAGAGTTGAGAAAAAGGCAAGCCTCGGCTGTCGTCGTTGCTTGCTCGGCTTGGCTTCGGATTCGACTTTGGCTTCGAATTTGGATTTGGTCAAATGATTGATTAATTAATTTTTTGGACCAAATTTATTTGTTAATAGTAAAATATTAACAGAAATATTATTAAATATTCATTTTAATAAAAAAATATTAATATTAAAATAAATATTAGTATTTTATTTTTTAGTTGTGTAACTGAAAATTAAACTATCCTTTTCAATTTTTTCTCTTTATTGTTGAGTAAATAGCTATTTATGCGATGGTCATTTTGTATAAACAACCATTCTGAAGAGTTGCACCTCTTCAGATTTCAGCCCAATTTTGGCTATAAATACAAGTCTATTCTCTCAGAATTTTCATACGAATTTCTGAGTTTCTCCTCCTTCTTCTGTACTGTTTTAGCTTCAAAGAAAGTAATAGTAAGTGTGGTTTGCTACCGAACTTTGTGTTCGCTGAAATACTGAGGCTTGAAGTACCACTACACCAGTGTATAATTCGTTCTATCCTAGGAGGAAATAATCCATAACCTTGGGTACTATGTGGAGATTAAATTCCTCAAGGAAACAATGTGAATTCAGTGGGCTCGGATTAACTTTTGTTTCTTTACATTTTTCTATTTATATGTTATTTTGTTTTTTCCAGAATTAGTTTACAAATACAGATTACGTACAATGCACGTATATATCTATGCATGATATGACACTTATACGCATATGCATGATATTATAAATGTTTCATGATTCATAGAGCTATTCAAACTTACAGGTTTAGTCCTTTACTCCATGTTTCTTTCATGTCTTTTAAATACTATTTTTCATACTTGGTATTTATTTGTACTGACATCCCTTTTGCTTGGGGACGTTGCATTTCATGCATGCAGGTCCTGATAGACAGGTTGACAGTCCCCCAGCAGGCTATCAGATTAGTGGAAGGTGTTGGTGCACTCCACTTGCTCTAGAGTTGTCTATTTGGCCAGTATGCTTTGGACATGTATTGATTGGTATGGCGGGGCCTTGTCCCAACCTTTATGATGTTTATGTACTCTTAGAGGCTTGTAGACAATGTTATTCATATGAAAGATTGTATGGCCTTGTCGGCCTATATTTCGAGGGAGAAATTTAAAAATAGCCAGATTTACAACTGGTCATTCAAAAAAGTCCAGTTTTAAAAGTAATCGAAATTTAGCCATTTTTCATGTAAAGATAAATCTGAACGAAAACACTGTTCAAAATTCGGAAAATACGCCCGCATATTATACAGGAGTTCCAGCATAAGTATGCTTAAACTCTTGCATATTATACGGAAGTTCCAGGATAACTATGCTGGAACTCCCGTATAATATGCGAGAGTTCAAGTATAATTATGCTGGAACTCCCGCATAATATACTGGAGTTCCAGCAAGTATAAATGTTCAGTATAATATACTGGAGTTTTGAGTATTGGTGCTCCAGTCTCCCGTATATTATACAGAATTCAGTAAAGTATACCGGTCCAGCATAATATGCTGGAGTTCGTACACAAATGCACCGAACTCCCGTATATTATACGGGACCGGTCTCTATTGCAGCAAAATAGTGGCTATTTTTCATTGACTTGGTAAACGCTGGCTATTTTTGATTGACCAGTGCAAAAACTGGCTATACCATGCTATTTTGACGTATTTCAAGTGTACAAGATATCATTTTGGTCTTGTAGGCCCATACGTCACATGTATAAGTCTGTATACCATGTTGGGTCGTCCTATGTCGAGTATTTTCTTATGTTTAATTTTGGTTATCTCATGATGGCCTTTCCAACTCATTTACCCATGATAGAAAAAATTTATTTTGTGCCTCACAAAATTGACGCTAGTGGTGTGAGGCCTCCTTTTTGTCTCACAACTGTGTCGGTCCCAAATGTTTGTGGGCCCAGATGTGTAAGATATGGGTCCACAAATATGTGAGACAAAAAGAGGCATCACATAACTAGTATAAGTTACGTGAGGCACAACATAAAATCACTCCCCATAATAGTATGATAAGGACTACTCGGTTGGGTTAGGCATTAGGTGACCGTCGCGACCCTTTGGTTTGGATCGTGTCATGAGCTGTATGACGTATCCAAGCAGGCAAGCACCTGCCCGGATTCTTTAAGTGATTGCAACGATTTGTTTGTTAATGTAAATATCACGTTTGATGAAAAACTAAAATCATCTACTTTACAAAGAGTAATTCATCTGAAAACCCTTCTTCAATTACTGCAATTGACACATTAATTCGCTTTCTCAAGGAAAGACCATAAGTGCATCAACAAGTTGAAAACTTAAAATCATCCTGCAGACGGTCTAGTTGCTACAAATTTGGTTTTGTAAACACACGACTTGTATAAATTTCAATCGTAAAAGCCAAGTGGACATATTCT
The DNA here is from genome assembly GCA_026770625.1 of Nicotiana glauca. Lineage (NCBI taxonomy): Eukaryota > Viridiplantae > Streptophyta > Magnoliopsida > Solanales > Solanaceae > Nicotiana > Nicotiana glauca. Next base: position 16,881 of record MU731046.1, read on the forward strand.
TCAAATTGTATCTTTACCAACTTGTGAGATTAGTTTTGCATCATAATACAAAACAAAAGGATGTAATCACATATTCTTACTTTGATCCCAAATTCCAAAGGTAGTAAATCAAGCAGATGAAAATCACCTCAAAGTTTGTACCTATGGTTTTATACACAAACCCCCCAACAAAAAAAACTTCTCCCCCCAACCAACAAGCACCGACCCCTTTTTTCTCCATTCCCACTTTTTCTCAAGGCTATAATAGAAACACACATTGCAACTACTAGCAAATAAAAGCTTCTTATTCATCTCTCAGCTGGGCTTAAAGAACCTGAGTTTAAGTCCATTATTGACCATACTCCAAATTCCTCCAATAGAAAAAGCCAAGCTAAAAGCAACTCCTAACCATCCAAGGATCCAGTTGAAATACCAGTTAAAGCTGTACTTTGTTGGCTTCTTTATTAGAACCCACATGAAGCAAGGATAAGCAAATGTTACCGGAAGTGTAAGTCCTCCTAACAACCCTGCAAGACTTGACAGGAACGGAAGCGCCACTCCAATAAAGAACGAAACGAATCCGAAAAATATTCTGAACCCGGAACGGACCCAGATTGAGCATGGTCGGTTGGTACGGCTGGTGTAGCCTGCTTCAAAACTATCGAATGCTGGCATTGAGTATATCTGGAAACTACTTAAACAGTTGAACACGACTAAGAGAAACGTCATGGCGAGAAGTCCTCTTGGAATATCATGAATGTGAAAGGCGTATAGAGCACTTAGCATTCCTCCCGATGGCATCTGTAAGGGAATTTAGTAAGCAATAATCGGAACTAAGGAAAACATACATATAGTCTGTGCGAAAGGTGGAATATACATCATTCTACCAAGGATAAATAGCATATACAAACAAATACAATAAGAAAAATGTTTCTGTGGGTAGTAAAGTAGCAAGTCTTCCGGAAACAACCTCTCTATCTTCCCAACATAGGGGTTTACGACTACGTACTACCCTCCCCAGACCCCACTTGTTGGAATATACTAGGTATGTTGTTGTTGTTGGTAGTAAAGTAGCAACTTCACTACCAATACACGTATGATAGTTTGGCAAAGCTTTATCATAAGGGAAAAATGAAATTTTTTCCCTACTGTCAAAATAATGTGATTGAATTCAATACTTATTAACACCAATTCCTATTGTATTGGTGCAAATACACGGAAAGATAGCCACTTACAAGGTTTCCATAAGCCCAGAAGCCTCCAATTGCAATAGGGAACAGGCACATGGCTATGAAGAAATATGCAACTTTTGCTCCTTTCCACATTGGCACATGAGCTGGGTGCTTGAAGGTTGACGGCATTGTTGCCTGCAAAATGACACAAAATGAAGTTAGAAATGTTTCTTTACACTAGTTACAGAAACAGATTGTGCATACACATGCCGGAAAAAGAGTGAGAAAGTTTACCTGAATTTCTAGAACTAAATTGTGCCCTCTAAAAGTAAATGCTATGATACCCATGGCATTCAGGACAGAAAAGAGAGAACCTGTGTAGGAAGGTAATGAAATGGGTTCATATGAAATCGAAGGTGGTCTTGGTTGGCTTACAGAGAGGACCCATGCCATAGTGGTGTATGTGATGGCTGTCACTGCTCCAACGAGGGAGAGTCCAGCAATGGAGTTCAAGTTCGGGAGTTGCGATAGAACAATGCAGAGGGAAGTGAAAACCAGATACCACTCTACAGTTGTTAAAGGGTTTGATGAACAGAGTGGACCGCAAACAATTTGAAAGAACAGCTTCATGGTTTCACCTCCTACGAGAATCAAAGCTGTCGCAGTCCCTGCAGATAGGTAAACAGTAGGGAAGAGAGCAAGCCAAACACCCAGCCTTTCACCTGAAAATGCAAGTGAACGCAATGTTGGCAAGTTAGCAAGTAAAGTGAACTATGTTCTTTTCCTTTCCCTTAAATGACAAGAAGTAGGATTTATATAACTCTATCAACTTTCCATGCATTTCACTGGTTACCAATAATTAAGTACTCTTCCCTTTCAATTATATGAAAGAATTGGTGGTTGACTAGACAGAGTCTTAAGATATTCATTTTGATTTATGTATATTATATTGTTAGTGAAAGAAAATAGTAAAATAAAGGTTAAAAAGTTAGCTTGATATAAAAAAAACATCACGTCAAAGATTAAAGATCGAAAAATCTAATGAATTTAATTCTTGGAAGGTGTGAAAGTTGGATAGCAATGGAATTGCGCCGAACACTTTGAAACGACCCAAAATGAAATGAGTTTCTCGCATCAGATAGGTGAACTTCGAGCAGGTTAAAGAGAATAAAAAGGAAAGGAGAGGTAACAGAGAAAGGAATTTTGATCTGACATGTCGCATTGAATAGTTTGTCAGCTGAAAATTTAAAACTTGATTTTCTTACCGAATGCAGCTTGCGCTAGTTCCACGTATCTATTGTATCTCTTCCCAGGAACTGCTTCATGCAGCTGAACCAAGATCCATAAAGTATAAAGTTGCCAGAAATAAGCTATAGTTAAGGAAATTATTCCCCAACTCCTGCATTCAGAAGGAAATATTACTGAGTCAATTCTCTGAAGAATATTATTAGCGCATCAATTATTTAACACTATGAATACCTCATTTACCAAATGCTCCTACCAGAAGACTAGCATTTAAGAGTACCTGGTATACTCTGGCAAAAGATAAATATAATGGAAACTTAAAGACATTGAATGGAAGATCAGCTATTTAAGAGTCATACTTCAGAGCAATTTACCAAGAAAAAAGCTACACTTCAGAGAATAGAAATGAAATTTAGCTACTATTAAATTTACAACAGTGTTCGGATTAGGTGGAATTGAAAAAGGAGAAGTACTATAACTATGTCAAAAGACTAAAAAAATTAAAAGGGGTATATGGTTCAACTACAAAGGTAAGACAGCACAAGATATTCTGTAGGCACACCTCACGAGTCAGCTCGAATCATAGATGATAAAACACATTTGGTATTTAAGTGCAGAAGGGTAAAGAGGCAGACATGAATTTGTAGGTCACTTATAAAAAGAGAAGCAAAATATATCGTGTAAACATGAATTTTAAATATGAACTCATTGTTAAAACCTCTTCAGATTAGGGAAATCCATATATATTTGTGAAATGACTTTGACTAACAACTATGAAATTTCTCATCCATATACTACATTAATTCCTTTCATACAGTTATCGCTTCAAGATGAATTAAGTAATTGGAAAATTACATGTAATTGATTTTTTTAATAACTTGATTGTATAAAAATACTTGCAGGTAAATGTATATAACTTAAACCCTTTTGTGCAGCATGGGCCATATTTGCAAAGGAAGGTGGACTAAAGTTACTAGGCAAATATCAAACCAAATGAGTACACCATGCAGCACAATGTAGCAGCCAACTGTATTAATTCCCAAAAGATGAAAGCAAAATAGTGAAAGGACCCAGTTGAAGTAGCATTTCTATGAAAAAGCAAAAGTAGTATATATGAGAGAATTGGCTCAATTATCTTTTTTTCTGATTTCATTTGCAAAGAATGATGAAAGTTGAGAAAAGCAAGAAAAGTAAATGCATAGAGACAGATATAGAAGATTTCTTGTTGGTCCACAACAGATAATTATGTTAAACAATGTATCAATAGATGGTGGGGGACCAGTAATGCACTATAGTCAATCAGAGTCTGTATTTTCAAAGATAACTGATATGCATTTAGAAAAGCAGTACTTAGAGGTCAAACAAAAGTAGAAAGATCAAGACTTTCGAGACTGAAGAAGCAATAGTGATTTTCCCAACAACAACAAACTCGATTAATCTTACGGGTGGGGTACGTGGAGAGTAATGGTGGGTTACGTGGAGGGTAATGTGTAATGTGTATGCAAACCTTACACATGCCTTTCTGATGGAAACTCGGGTCAAGGAAACACATTGTAGCAAAAACTTAAGTAAATCTACTCATCTCCAATAAGCAGAGATAGATCTTCAAGCCAACAACACAGTATCTTTATTAGTAAATGAGAATAAGCTCAATTTTTTTTTGTGAAAGCAGGCAAGCAGCTTTGCAAGCACATTTCAGTGGAACTCTTACATATGGATCATATAACAGCATTTCCACAAAGAAATGTAAAAAGATTCAAACTTTAACCATAACAATAGCAATAAAAAGCACCAAGCAGAAGGCACAGAGATAGTTCTTCAAACCAACAAAAGAGAAGCTTTTTAGACGAATGAGAATAACCCCAAAATTTGTTGTTGAAAGAGCAGTCAAAAGCAGGTAGCTTTTCAAGCAAATTTGACTATAACTCTTACTTATACAAGAACAACAGCCGATGAAATTCCACAAGTGGGGAACTCTTACATATAGATCATAAAAAAAGCAGCACGGCGCACTAAGCTACCGCTATCCAAGGAAGAGACCACAAGGGTCTATTGTAGAAGAGACCACAAGGGTCTATTGTAGAAGAGACCACAAGGGTCTATTGTAGAAGAGACCACAAGGGTCTATTGTAGAAGAGACCACAAGGGTCTATTGTAGAAGAGACCACAAGGGTCTATTGTAGAAGAGACCACAAGGGTCTATTGTAGAAGAGACCACAAGGGTCTATTGTAGAAGAGACCACAAGGGTCTATTGTAGAAGAGACCACAAGGGTCTATTGTAGAAGAGACCACAAGGGTCTATTGTAGAAGAGACCACAAGGGTCTATTGTAGAAGAGACCACAAGGGTCTATTGTAGAAGAGACCACAAGGGTCTATTGTAGAAGAGACCACAAGGGTCTATTGTAGAAGAGACCACAAGGGTCTATTGTAGAAGAGACCACAAGGGTCTATTGTAGAAGAGACCACAAGGGTCTATTGTAGAAGAGACCACAAGGGTCTATTGTAGAAGAGACCACAAGGGTCTATTGTAGAAGAGACCACAAGGGTCTATTGTAGAAGAGACCACAAGGGTCTATTGTAGAAGAGACCACAAGGGTCTATTGTAGAAGAGACCACAAGGGTCTATTGTAGAAGAGACCACAAGGGTCTATTGTAGAAGAGACCACAAGGGTCTATTGTAGAAGAGACCACAAGGGTCTATTGTAGAAGAGACCACAAGGGTCTATTGTAGAAGAGACCACAAGGGTCTATTGTAGAAGAGACCACAAGGGTCTATTGTAGAAGAGACCACAAGGGTCTATTGTAGAAGAGACCACAAGGGTCTATTGTACGCTACATTTCTACAAGAGTTTATTTTCACGGTACATATAGATCACATAACAATAAATTCCACACGCAAAAATGTGAAAAAAGATTCAACCTTTAATCATACCAGCATAACAATAGCAAAAACAAACACCAAACATATGGAACAGAGTAATTGGACAAAACACTAGGACATGTAGTTCAACAAAATAAAAGCTAAAATAAGATTATTTAAGAATCCATTATCATATCACAATAAATTCCACAAAGAAATGTAAAAAAGATCCAAACTTTAACCATTCCAGCAATAGCAATAGCAATAGCAATAGCAATAGCAATAATAAGCATCAAACAGATGAAAGTAAAGTAACTAAAAATTAAGAAGTTTAACAAAATAAAAGCAACGGTAAGAATAATATCTAAGCATCAATTATCAAATACCAAGAAAGAAAAGGTAATAATACCATCCAAGAAAGGAGAAAGCAACAGGCAAGACCAAAGCTTGAAACCCAATACCAGCATTGAGATTATGAAAAGCAGCATAGTGAGCATTCCCATTACGAGACTCAGTAATGGGAAGCCAAGCATCTTGAGGATTAAGCTTAGTCAAATGTCCAACTTCCTCCAAATAACCTTTCATATTAACCAACACCCTTTTCATTGGAGTACCAATAGGGCTCAAGAACCTAGGCGAAATAAATGAAGTTGGTGTCCAAGATTTAGCATCCTTATTAGAAGCTCCAGTTGATGTATGTCCTCCCCTAGGTGACCTTTGACCTGACGGCGTTAGAATCTCAGGTGTTGATGCACGCGGCGTTGCTGGTATTGAAATGAGTTCAGTCTCAGGTCTTTCCTCCATTGCTACACTAAAGAAAGAAAAAGAGTATAGTGTTTTGTACGAGAAAAGGTAGAGTGGAGTATTATTTGTGGGGGGAAATGGCTAAATGGGTCCTTTTTCTTTTGTTGTTTAGTTATTGGGACTTCTGTTTTGGCTTTTTTCTTGTCAGAGTTTGAGAGACTTATAGGAAAAGGAAAAGAGGTTTGAAATGAAAGAAGAATATTATAAGACTGAGACTGAACTGCACATGCAATATATGTGGGTTTGTGCAACAGCAGTCAAGAAGGTATAATATTGGCCGTTTGAGTTATTTCAGCAGCAATCTCGAGGCGGTGGTGGGATTTTTGGCTAGCCACAGCTGGTGGTTTTGGGTGGTGCTGATGTGAAAATAAGGCAGGCTTTCATTTTGGTTGGCAGTTTGATGATAAGAGAGCAAGGTGTGATTGAGAGTGAGACTGAACATAGACTTTAAACAAATATTTAAAGGAATAGACTAAGGTTTTCACATCAAACGAGTTTCTCATATTTTAGGACTTTAATTAATATCTTCTTAATAAAAGTGGTATCTGAATATATATTGAGAAAATGTTATTCTGTTATCGCTCTTAAAATAATAGATGATTTATATATATATATATATATAATATTATTGTATGTTATATACAAAAATATATAAATTTTATATACTTTTGCGACTGCCCAAATATAAATAATTTCGGTCACGGAATAAAAGTGATCTTTGCCTTAGTGTATTATGCTTATGATGCAATTTGAAATGAAAAGTATATGTTTTTGTTTTATTTTATTGATCACTAGATTACAATTGAGGAGAAATTCAAAAATAGTCAAATTTACAAGTGGTAGTTAAAAAAAACCTCAATTTTAAAAGTAATCGAAATTTAGCTATTTTTCATGTAAAGATAAATCTGAACGAAAATACGGTTTAAAATCCGGAGAAATACTCCAGTATAATATACTGGAGTTCCAGTATAATATACCGGTTCAGCATAATATACTGGAGTTTGGAGCACCGGTGCTCCAGTCTCCAGTAAATTATATTGGAGCCAGCAAAGTATATCGGTGCAGTATAATATGCTGGAAGTTCATACACAGGTGCACTGAACTCCAGTATATTATGCTGGACCGGTCTCTGTTATAGCAAAATAGTGGTTATTTTTCATTGGCTTGATAAACGCTAGCTATTTTTGAATGACCGGTCCGAAAACTTGCTACATCGTGCTATTCGCTTATTTGGTCTTTTAAATTATAAATCTTATATATGTTGTAATTACTAGTTTTCGATATCTATTAATGTAATTTAGGTTATGCCAATAATAAACCTAAATAATTTACGAATCAAATTCATAAAGCCTTTTGTTTATTATTTTAATTTTTTATGTATAATATGAAGAGAGAAATAATTGTGTATGAAATGAAATAATTGCTAGCATGCTAATTGGAAGAGATGATTAAAGTGATTAATGTAATGCAATGAGTGAATTTCGTCACTAATCATAGAGAACTTGCAAAAGTTATATCAATCTTAAGCCAAGTTATATATATTTCTATTATACTTTTTATCCTTTGGGAACTTTAAATGTAGATATTATTAACGTTACATAGAGTTCAGAAAAATTCTGAAGTTTAATATAGGAATAGTAAGCTAGTGTTTGGCCATATATTTCTAAATATGTTTTGAAAAATTTTATTTGGTGAAGTTTGGTTTGAGGATGAAAATACGTTTGGACATCAGTTTTCAAAATATATTTCACCTTTTTTTTTTGAAAAAATATGAAACATGACTTATACCCACAAATTATAAAAATCATCACAAATACCCAACAGTACATTCATCAATAACGCTCATTTTATCGCAAACTATAGTCATGAACATAAATAAATTTGATATAAAATTATTACTTTTATAATGAACTATATAATATTCTATCAGATGATCGAGAAGACGAAGCGGCATTGTTACAAAATAATAAATTGTGGACTCTTCTATAAAATACAAAAGTTTGGGCTAATTTTTAAAAAAAGGGATTTTTTCATTCCTATACACTATTGGAAACTTTATTACCTTTAGTGTTCATGTTTACTAAATTACCCTACCTACACAAGTTTTGTTTACAACATATATACATTCCACCTTAGAAGACTCCCAATCCATTATTAGTGCCTTCAATTAAGGGATTTAGTTACACCTTTTACCTTTTTTCTCTTCTCTTTTAATATCTTCATTAGTAATAGAAATTATATTGTCATTCGTTCAACTTATGACTAGCTATTCACACTAGGTGTGAATTTGCACTAACTCATACAATTTGATATCACTTGGTTAGACAATGTTAGTTTGTGACGACCCAAAGGGTCATCACCTACTTTTAATTGAATTCTATATCTCCGAGGCCTTAAAAACCTTATTTATCATCACCTTGATTTGCGTGCGCAATCCGGACGCGTTGCCAGAAAGCTTAAATATAAAAATCTGTGAAAAATACTAAGTTTTGATTATAAAATGAGTAAATTTGACTTCGGTCAATATTTTGGATAAACGGACCTGGGCCTATGATTCGACGGTTCCGAAGGGTTCGTAGGAAAATATGTGACTTGGGAATATGCCCGAAATCGAATTCCGAGGTCCCAAGCCCGAGAAATAAATTTTTAAGTAAAATTATTTTCTAAAATTATTTAAGGAAATTTAAAATAAAAATTGATTATAACGTATTGGTATCGAGCCCGTATTTTGGTTCTGACACCCGGTATAGGTCTTATATATGGTTTAAGTCATTCCTGTAAATTTGATTGAAAACGGACATCGTTTGACGTAATTCAGACTTGAATTGCTAAATTTGATACTTCATGAAGTTTGAGGAAACATTCTTGTTTTTTAGGTTATTTTAGCGATTTGATCGCACGGATAAGTTTGTACGATGTTGTTGAGTTAGTACATATGTTTGGTTAGGATCCCCGAGGGCTCGGGTCTGTTTTGGATATGTTTTGGAAGGTTTCGTACTTAGAAAATGTTGCAGATTTCTCAGCTGTTGGATTTTGGATGCCTCCTTCTTTGCGTTCGCGGGAGTACCTACGCGAACGCGATGTGTAAAATTTGACGAAGGGAAAATCCTTCTATGCGAACGCGTAGACCAGGTCGCGAACGCGAGGCAGTGGGGGCCCATCCTTAGCGAACACGAGCCTGGCCACGCGAACGCGAAGGCCAAAGTGGGCCTGGGCAGGGGGTGGGGTAAATACCCTACGCGAACGCGAGGCTCGAGCTGTTCCTACTTCGCGAACGCTAGCCGTGGTACGCGAATGTGAGCCATGGTACACGAACGCGAAGGCTTATGTAGCCTGGCCTATCGCAAACGCGAAGGGCCTGTCGCGAATGCAATGCACATTTTCGCCTACTGATTTTCAAAAGCCAAAAATAGAACACTTTTGGGATTTCTTAAAATTTCACAAAACCTCTTCTTCTCTAAAGCTCCTAGGCGATTTTTGAAGCACTTCTTCACCAAAACTTCTTGAGTAAGTAATATTTAACTTGTTTCCTTCATTTTTCATTAACACCCACTAGAATTCTAGGCCTACAACATGTGATTAAGGGTAGAAAATTAGGGATTTGGGTGGAACTGTGGCTTTTTGATTAATGGTGATTTAGACCTCGTTTTGGGGTCGAATTCTGGAAATAATTATATATTTGGGCTCGTGGGTGAATGGGGGATCTGATTTTGGTCCGAACCTCGTATTTTGACCAAGCATGCTCGGGGTCGATTTTTGGGTTTTTGGGAAGAATGATTGAAAAACTATAATTAGGCATTGGATTCGAATTGTTTAGCATTATTTGATGTTATGAAGTCATTTATGTATATATACAATTGATTTGGAGCCGAATTCGAAAGGAAAGTCGGTTTTTGAGGATTGGGTTGCCCGTGGAAGTTCGAGGTAAGCGTTTGGTCTAACCTTAGCTTGAGGGATTAGGAGTTGAGTCATATTTGTTATGTGGTAATTGTTGAGTACGACGTATAGTCATGGTGACGAGTATCTATACGTTGGTGTCTAGCATGACCGTGAGTCTTTAAATTGTGAATATCTTGATTTCGTAATAGCTTTCATGCTTTGGTGATGATTCCTATTTGTTGTGAAAAGCTTGTGGATGGAACTATTAACCATTGAATATTGAGGAGCATTGGTTCAAGTTATATTACAAATTGTGAAAGTATATGAGATGATTGAAACCTTTGGAGCATTGACTCAAGTGGTAAAGTGAGTTATGTAATAAAAGTGAAAGAAAGAGAAAGAGTTATTAAATTGTTGCCTTGCTGGGATATTGTTGCTTTGTTGATCATCTCCCTTGCCGGGATGTTGCGATTATTGATGTTGTACCCTTGCAGGGATTTAATTGTTTAATTGTGTTTTCTTGCCGGGATTTCTATTATTATTTTGTTTATTCCCTTGCCCCTTTGTTTGTGATTATTTTTTGGATGAGGAAGAGTGTTAAAGCATGAATGGTGATATCGTGCATTATTTGCTATTGTGAGGAAAGAGTGTAAATAATGAAGGGTGATGCCGTGCCGCACGATGTACCATTCCGTGCCGATTCTATTAATTATATGTGAGGAAATAGAGTAAAAGCACGAAGGATGATGTCATGCACATTTTATCATATAATTGCTTTGGTGAAGAAAGAGAGTAAAAGCACGAAGGGTGATGACGTGCACGTTTTTATTATATCATTGCTTGGTGAGAACGAGAGTAAAAGCATGAAGGGTTATGCCGTGCACTTATTGATTTCTGATTCTTTATTGATGTCTGAATTATGTTGCTTCTTTCTTTACTTGTTGACTTTTACTTGGAATTGTTACCTTCCCCACAACATTCTCCCCCTCCCATATTGATTGGTTACCTCTATATCTCTATTACGCTGTATATATATATAACTGCACACGTTTATGTGATAGTCCGGTTTAGCCTCGTCACTACTTCGCCGAGGTTAGGCTAGGCACTTACTAGCACATGGGGTCGGTTGTGCTGATACTACACTCTGCACTGTGTGCAGATCCCGGAGTAGCATTTGGTGTGTAGCAGTAGCGCAGGAGCCAGCGTTCAGTCCACCGAGACACCGAGGTAGCCTTGCAGGCGTCCGCATGCCCGGCGTCTCCTTTATCTTATATTTCATTCTGTTATCTCATGTATTCGAGACAAACAATATTATATTTCTTTCAAACGGTTGTATTTAGTACTCTTAGTAGTCTGTGGATGTTGTGACACTAGGTTCTGGTTAGAGGCATGTATTGGTTTGGGATATTTTCGTTTTATATTTACTTAAGACTTCTGCTAAATTTCATATTTCGCTATTATATAATTGTTTATTCCTGATATTTAAATTGGTAAAAGAATTTAAAACAAAAGTGTTTATGGATTTCTAAATGTGTGGCTTGCCTAGATTTTACGAGTAAATGCCATCACGACTCCCAGGGTGGAAATTTCTGGTTGTGACAAGTTGGTACCAGAGCTGTAGGTTATATAGGTTTCATAATTCACGGACAAGCTTAGTAGAGTCTGAGGTATCGGTACAGAGACGTCTGTATTTATCCTCTAGAGGCTATAGAGTTGGGAAAAGTTTCACATTTGTTCTTTCTTGTCGTGCGGTTTGATTTCTCAATGCTAATTGAATTTTTACTCTGTTCTTTCGTAGATGGCGGGAACACATGCTTCCTCATCTACCGATAAGCAGTCCGAGCCCCCAGCAGCTCCCACAAGGGGCAGCGGGCAAGGCCGAGGCCGTACTAGAGGCCGAGGTAGGGGAAGAGCTCAGCCCAGGGCAGCAGCACCCGTAGCGGAGCCTCAGGTCGATTTTGATGACGAGGTTCCAGCCCCAGCATTTTCGATGGGCGCAGCTTAGGTCCCAGAGGGGTTTATTTCCACCCCAGTTATTCAGGATGCTCTGGTCCGTCTAGTGGGCCTTATGGAGAGTGTCACCAGAGCTGGTTTACTTCCTGTAGCACCAGCCGTCTCTCAGGTTGGAAGAGGATCCCAGACTCCTGCTACTCGCACTCCGGAGCAGGTAGCTCCCCAGATTCAGACTCTAGTTGTTCAGTCAATTGCAGCATCTCAGCCGGGCATAGTAGCTCAGGACGATGATGGAGCAACTATGTCTGTCGATTCTTTGTGAAGGTTGGACAGGTTCACCAAGCTCTTCACTACTACCTTCAGCGGTGCATATACTGAGGATCCTCAGGATTATCTAGACAACTGCCATGAGGTTCTTCGGAACATAGGTATTGTTGAGACCAATGGGGTTGATTTCGCTACATTTCGCTTGTCTGTATCCGCCAAGACTTGGTGGAGGGATTATTGCTTAGCTAGACCAGCAGGATCGCCAACCTTGACCTGGGAGCATTTCACGCAGCTATTTCTGGAGAAGTTTCTCTCTATTACACAGCGAGAGGCCTATCAGAGACAGTTCGAGCGTCTCCAGTAGGGATCCATGACAGTTACGTAGTACGAGACCAAGTTCATTGATTTGGCTCGCCATGCTTTTATTATACTTCCCACTGAGAGGGAGAGAGTGAGATGGTTTATTAATGGACTCATCTAGCCGATTCGTCTTCAGATGGCCAGGGAGGCTGGGAGTGAGATATCCTTCGAGGAGGCGGCCAATGTGGCTGGGAGGGTTGAGATGGTATTATCACAGGGGGGTGGTCACAGGGCAGATAAGAGACTCCGTCAATCAGGCAGATTCAGTGGTGCCTCATCTGGAGGCAGAGATTCGTATGATAGGGGTCATCTTCCTAGGCCCTTTTAGTCAACACTCCAGGTTTCTCACGGTGCATCAAGTGGCTGTTGTTCTTACACGCACTATTCTGATCAGCAGCTTTATAGTGTACCGCTAGCTTCTATCAATGCACCGCTTTAGAGTTTCCGGGGTGGTAGGTCGACTGGGTCAGCAGTCTCAACAGTCGAGGGCTTGTTACATTTATGGTGACACGGGTTACATTGCTAGGTCTTTCCCTAGAGCACCGAGTAGCTCTCAGCATCAGGATTCCCATGCCATGCTTCAGGCACCAAGTGTTCCACAGCCCGCCCAGCCAGCTAGAGGTGGGGGTAAAGGTACTAGAGGTAGAGGTAGAGGTACTAGAGGTGGAGCTTAGGCCGCTAGGGATGGAGGCCAGCCCCGATGTTATGCTCTTCAGGCTAGGCCCGAGGTTGAGACTTCAAATTTAGTTATTACAGGTATGGTTCTGGTTTGTGATAGAGTTGCTTCAGTGTTGTTTGATCCGGGATCTACGTATTTGTATGTGTCATCTTATTTTGCCCCGTATTTGGTCATGCATAGTGATGCATTGAGTGTTCCTGTTTATGTGTCTACACTGGTAGGTGATTCTATTATGGTCGATCGAGTCCATCGTTTTTGTATTGTGGTGATTGGGGTCTTCAGACTCGTATAGATTTATTACTTTTAGACATGGTTGACTTCGATATTATATTGGGGATGGACTAGTTATCACCCTACCACGCTATCTTGGACTATCATGCCAAGACTGTAACCTTAGCTTTACCGGGTATGCCTCTATTAGAGTGGAGAGGGACTCCTGGTCATTCTACCCGTAGTGTTATCTCTTATGTGAAGGCTCGACGTATGGTCGAGAAGGGTTGTTTGGCCTATTTAGCCTATGTTCATGATTCTAGTACTGGGGTTCTTATAATTGGTTCTGTGCCCGTTGTTTGTGAGTTTCCTGTATTGATCTGGTTCCGGGCACTCAACCCATTTCTATTCCTCTGTATCGTATGGCGCCACCTGAGTTGAAAGAGTTAAAGGAGTAGTTGCAAGACTTGCTTGAGAAGGATTTCGTTAGACCCAATGTTTTGCTTTGGGGTGCGCCGGTGTTATTTGTTAAGAAGAAGGATGGGTCAATGAGAATATGTATTGATTACCGGCAATTGAACAAGGTTACAGTCAAGAATAAGTATCCGTTGCTGAGGATTGATGATTTGTTCGATCAGTTTCAGGGTGCCAAGGTATTTTCCAAGATTGACTTGCATTCTAGCTACCATCAGTTGAGGATTAGGGAATCCGATGTCCCTAAGACAGCTTTCTGCATTCGGTACGGGAATTATGAGTTCTTGGTTATGTCATTCGGGTTGACAAATGCCCCAGCAGCTTTTATGGACTTGATGAACCGAGTGTTCGGGCCTTATTTGTACTTGTTTGTGATAGTCTTCATTGATGATATAGTGATATATTTCCGCAGCCAGGAGGAGCATGAGCAACACCTTAGATTGGTTCTTCAGAATCTAAGGGATAGTCGGTTATATGCTAAGTTCTCGAAGTGTGAATTTTGGTTGGGCTCGGTTTTATTTCTGGGTCATGTTGTATCAGCAGAGGGTATTCAGCTGGACCCAAAGAAGATTGAGGCAGTCAAGAACTAGCCTAGACCAGCATCAACTACAGAGATTCAGAGTTTTTTGGGATTGGTAGGCTACTATCGTTGGTTCGTGAAGGGGCTTTCATCTATTGCAGCCCCGATGACCAGATTGACCCAGAAGGGTGCCCGTCAGATGGTCGGATGAGTGTGACGCGAGCTTTTAGAAGCTCAAGACAGCTGTGACTACGGCATCAGTGTTGGTTTTGCCCACAGGTTCAGGTCCTTATACAATTTATTGTGATGCTTCCCGTGTTGGGCTTGGAGCAGTGTTGATGCAGGATGGCAAAGTCATTGCCTATGCTTTGAGGCAGTTGAAGATTCATGAGAAGACTATCCGATTCATGATTTGGAGTTGGCAGCCATAGTTCACGCATTGAAGATTTGGATGCATTATCTTTATGGCGTGGCATGTGAGGTGTTCATGGATCACAAGAGTCTTCAGTATTTATTCAAGCCAAAGGAGTTGAATTTGAGGCAGAGGAGGTGGTTGGAGTTGTTTAAGGATTATGATATCACCATTTTATATCATCCGGGAAAGGCCAATGTGGTGGCCGATGCTTTAAGTAGGAAGTCAGCCAGTATGGGCAGTATTGCTTATATTCCGGTTGGTGAGAGGCCGATTGCTTTGGATATTCAGGCATTAGCCGATCAGTTCATGAGATTGGATGTTTCTGAGCCCAGTCGTATGTTAGCTTGCACTGTTGCTCGATCTTCATTATTGGAGCGTATCCGTGATCGGCAGTATGATGATCCCCATTTCGGAGACACGCTGCAGCGCAGAGATGCCAGGCAAGTTACTTTAGATGATGATGGAGTTTTGAGATTGCAAGGTCAAGGATGTGTGCCTCATGTGGATGGGCTCCGAGAGTTGATTTTGGATGAGGCCCATAGCTCCCGGTACTCTATTCATCCGAGCGCCGCGAAGATGTATCAGGATTTACGGCAGCATTATTGGTGGCGTAGAATGAAGAAGAATATCGTAGCATATGTGGCTCATTGTTTGAATTATCAGCAGGGTAAGTACGAGCATCAGAGGCCTAGTGGTTTATTTCAGAGGATTGAGCTTCCTGAGAGGAAGTGGGAGTAGATCACTATGGACTTTGTTACTGGACTTTCGCTGACTCGGAAGAAGTTCGACGCAGTATGGGCATTGTTGATAGGCTTACCAAGTCAGCACATTACATTCCTATGGTAGTCTCCTATTCTTCTGAGAGGTTAGCTGAGATCTACATTCGGGAGATTGTTTGCCTTCATGGCGTGCCCGTATCTATCATTTCGGACTGGGGTACACAGTTTACCTCGCGTTTCTGGAAAGCAGTTCAGCGAGAATTGGGCACACGGGTTGAGTTGAGCACAACATTTCATTCCCAGACGGACGAGCACTCGGAGCGGACTATTCAGATTTTGGAGGATATGCTCCAAGCTTGTGTCATTGACTTTAGAGGTTCGTGGGATCAGTTCTTGCCTTTAGCGAAGTTTGCCTACAACAATAGCTACCAGTCGAGCATCCAGATGGCTCCTTATGAGGCTTTATACGGTAGGCGGTATCGATCTCCGGTTGGATGGTTTGAGCCGGGAGAGGCTCGATTGTTGGGTACGGATCTGGTTCAAGAGGCCTTGGACAAGGTCAGGATCATTCAGGATAGGCTTCGTTCAACTCAGTCCAGGCAAAAGAGTTATGCGGACCACAAGGTTCGAGATGTGACTTTTATGGTCGGTGAGTGGGTATTGCTCCGAGTGTCGCCTATGAAGGGCGTGATGAGATTTGGGAAGAAGGGCAAGCTTAGCCCTAGGTTCATTGGTCCATTTGAGGTTCTCGATCGAGTGGGAGATGTGGCTTATAGACTTGCATTGCCGCCGAGCTTATTAGCCGTGCATCCAGTGTTTCATGTGTCCATGCTTTGGAGGTATCATGGCGACCCATCCCACGTTTTAGATATCAGCACTGTCCAGTTGGACAAGGACTTGTCTTATGAGGAGGAGCCGGTAGCTATTCTAGACCGGCAGGTTCATCCGTTGAGGTCGAAGAGTTTTCCTTCAATTAGTGTCAGTGGAGAGGTCAGCATGCTGAGGCATCGACCTGGGAGTCTGAGTCCGATATACGGAGCCGTTATCCATATCTTTTTCCTGACTCGGGTACTTCCTTCTTATGTCTGTTCGAGGACGAACGATTGTTTTAGAGGTAGAGAATGTGACGACCCAAAGGGTTATCACCTGCTTTTAATTGAGTTCTGTGCCTTCGAGGCCTTAAATACCTCAGTTATCATCACCTTGA
This sequence comes from Nicotiana glauca, assembly GCA_026770625.1. Lineage (NCBI taxonomy): Eukaryota > Viridiplantae > Streptophyta > Magnoliopsida > Solanales > Solanaceae > Nicotiana > Nicotiana glauca. Next base: position 33,626 of record MU731046.1, read on the forward strand.
TTTGTATGAGAAGTCCAGGCGCGTAGCCGGAATGCTTAAATATGAAAATTTGTGAAAAATGCTAATTTTTGGTTACAAAATGAGTAAATTTGACTTCGGTCAACATTTTGGATAAACGGACCCGGACCTGTGATCTGACGGTCCTAGAGGGTTTGTAGAAAAATATAGGACTTGGGTGTATGCCCGGAATCGAATTCCGAGGTCCCAACCCCCGAAATAAATTTTTAAGTAAAATTGTTTTTTGAAATTATTTTAAGGAAATTTGAAATAAAAATTAATTAGAACGTGTTGGTATCAGGACCATATTTTGGTTTCGGCGCGCGGTACAGGTCTTATATATGGTTTAAGTCATTCCTGTGAAATTTGGTTGAAACCGTAAGTCATTTGACTTGATTCCGGCTTGAATTGCTAAATTTGATACTTGATGTAGTTTGAGGAAAAGTTCTTATTTTTAGGTTATTTTGGCAATTTGATCGCATGTATAAGTTCATACGATGTTGTTGAGTTAGTACATATGTTTGGTTAGGAGCCCCGAGGGCTCGGGTGTGTTTCGGATGCGTTTTGGAAAGTTTTGGACTTAGAAAATATTGCAGATTTCTCATATGTTGGATTTGTGATGCCTCCTTCTTCACGTTCGCGGGAGTACCTACGCGAATGCGATGTGTAAAATTTGACGAAAGGAAAATCCTTCTACGCGAACGCGTAGACCAGGTCGCGAACGAGAGGCTCGAGCTGTTCCTACTTCGTGAACGCGAGCCGTGGTACGCGAACACGACGACTTATGTAGCCTGACCCATCGCGAACACGATGCACATTTTCGCCCAGTGATTTTCAAAAGCCAAAAACAGAACACTTTTGGGATTTCTTAAAATTTCACAAAACCTCTTGTTCTCCAAATCTCCTAGGCGATTTTTGAAGCACTTATTCACCAAAACTTCTTGGGTATGTAATATTTAAATTCTTTACTTCAATTTCCATTAACACCCACTAGAATTCTAGGCCTAAAACATGTAATTAAGGGTATAAAATTAGGGATCTGGGTAGAACTAGGTTTTTTTGATTAATGGTGATTTAGACCTTGTTTTGGGGTTGAATTTTGGAAATAATTATATATTTGGGCTCGTGGGTGAATGGGGGATTTGATTTTGGTCCGAACCTCGTGTTTTGACCAAGCGGGCTCAGGGGTCGATTTTTGGGTTTTTGGGAAGAATGATTGGAAAGCTATAATTAGGCATTCGATTCGAATTGTTTAGCATTATTTTGATGTAATGAAGTCATTTATGTATAGATACAATTGATTTGGAGCCGAATTCGAAAGGAAAGGCGATTTTTGAGGATTGGGTTGGCCGTAGTAGTTCGAGGTAAGTGTTTGGTCTAACCTTAACTTGAGGGATTAGGAGTTAAGTCCTATTTGTTATGTGTGTCACACCTCCTTTTTACATACCTACCTCGAAGGATAATGTATAAGGGAGTTTTTCCATTTAAAGTGACATTATTCAAAATGGGATTATTTATTTATTTTCGAGTCGCCACTTAGGATAAGATTGGCTTTTGGTGTCCCAAGTCACCGGTTTAGCTTGAATCCCAAATCGAGGAAAATTTCGACTTTCCATTTGGAGTCTGCGAACCAGAAATTCTGAATAAGGAATTCTGTTGACCCAAGGGAAGGTGTTAGGCACCCCCGGATCCCGTGGTTCTAGCACGGTCGCTTAAATTATTATAAATGGCTAAAATCTGATTTTTATACATGTCATCCTATAGTGCAATTTTAGAATTATATAACCGCCTTTAGTTAAAAAAAATTAAGAAAGTGAACGTCGTTTAAAAACGTATTTTTGGATCATGTCACATGAAATGCACCCAGATCCTCGACACATTCTTATTCAACGTTTTTGGATTTGGATTTGGGTTGCATGAAATGCACACCCGTATTTAAGAAGGTAAAATTATTAAAAGCGCGCCTAAAGCGATTAACGGGTTATTATCTCTGCGGAGGATCGTGAAATTCGCTAGACGGCATGCCCCAAATTCTAAGTGTTTTTAATTAAGCATTTAAGGAGGGCCCCACAATTTACGTGTCTTGTTTGGCGAGGCTCATCTCATTTTTATTTACAGGCCATCCTAGAGCATACTATAATTTTCTATTTAAATTTGTCTCTAAAGAATCCTAGTTAATTAATATTATTAATTGCTAATATTTAAAGTAATCAAGGAATTTGGGCCTCCAGTTCAAGTCCACACTCGAACAAGAGGAGAACCTCTTAATTCGAGCATGCTACTTAAATGGCGAGCCCTAAACCCAAATTACAAAATTACTCCTGCTAAAGTCCACCCTTCAGCAATTTGAGGCTTCAAAAATAACTCCAAACAAGAAAAGGCCATTTCATTTGGACAGAGCTGGGCCAACGCCTTGTGATTCAATGTGAATGCCCCAAAACCAACAAATTCAGCAAAGGCAGAGTGGCCACAGCGGGCTGGGGTTCGGGACTCAACCTAGGAAGAAAAGGACTCGAGTAGTCCTCTAATGAGCTAACCAGCGTTTGGGCCTTAAATGATTTGAGGCCCAGCTCTTGTTTTAGACAGGGGTTGTCACGTTGGTCTTAAACATTCTGGGGAATAAATAGACAATTTATTTCAATCGAAAGCATGCTAATCAATGCAATTTATTTCAATCAATCTGGAGTTGTACCGATCACTTAGGTTTAATCAACTCAGTTTAAAGGATTGGACCATGAAAATAACTACTGAAGCTTTTAATTTACATGTTTGTTTCTAAACCATTGCCTTTGAAAGCAACTCATAACTCTAAATTAACATGAACTACAAATGAATGCAAAATATTCTGCTGTTTTGAATTTTATATGAGCTATTTTGGACTTCAATTGTAACGACCCGACTGGTCATTTTGTATTCTCGAACTCTATTCCCTTAAATAATCCTTTCCTCATTTGCTTTAGCTGAATTACGACTTGCGGGGGCGGGTGGTTCGGAAGTTAGAAGAATTTTGGGCAAGAATAAGCTCTTTCGCTTCATTTCATATCTTCAAAAAAGGCCAAGTTTGACTTCGATCAACATTTTGGGAAAACAGACCCGGAATCGCGATCCGGCAATTTTTGAGGGTCCGTGAAAAAATATGGGACCTGAGCGTGTACCCGGAATCAAATTCCGAGGTCCCTAGCCCGAGTACTGGAGTTTTTCATAAAAATTATTAAGTTCAGTTTCAAAGAATTAAAGGAAACTAAGAAATTATTGTTTTTATAGGTATCGGGGTCGGATTTCAATTCTGACACTTGGTACGAGTCCGAAATATCATATAAGACTTACCCGTAAAATTTGACGTCAATCCGAGTAGTTTAAGGGCGTTTTGACCCGTT
>MU731046.1:58755-76396 GCA_026770625.1 Nicotiana glauca
AGTAGCTGGAAACTCACATCAAATTAGTAAGTAAATTCCTAAAAGAATTAAACTTCATCTCTTAAATGGTTAAAGGAGAATTGGTTTTATTTGAATAAATATTCCCGGATAAGTTCTTATTTGACTGATTGAGCATGTACTTTATGTGTGCCTGCGTCGCATGGATGATTCGCGAGCCGAATATGTATTTAATTATGGAACGGTCCGAACGCCTCGGTGATAATAGATGCATCTATGGTTCGTGCGGCTTGACCCTCGGCAGTGCACGATTTACATTCTGTTGGAGCGGGCCGTCGACCTCGGTGTGATTTGCGCATGTTTATCTATTACTTGGAAATTATTAAAAGTGGAATTGGCCCTACGTGGCTTTAAATGAACTTATAATATAATAAAAAATAAACCTTAGAAGCCCTTGATTTATTATTGGAGGTGTTTACCTGTTCTTTGGCTTCACAACTTGGACTTTTATATAAATCCATGATTTTTCCCCGCACTTATAGAATATTGCTAATTGACCTCTAGTGAGTGTCAGAATTGGACATCTCGTCTCTACCCCTTCGGGATTAGGCGGGATACTCACTGAGTACACGTTGATTACGTACTCATACTACACACTTCTGCGCATTTTGTTGCACATGTACATGATACTTTAGCGGCCTACTGGGCGCAGCAACACGGACAAATTCGGGAACAAGGTGAGTTGCAGTATGCGAGGCGGCCCGCAGCTCTTTAAAGTCCCTTCTAGTAACTGTATTTCTTTTCTATCCATTGTATTCCTGATGGATGTTGTGTTGCATTTTATGTCTTTATCAGTAGTTGCTCATGCACTTGTATGGTTTCAGTAAATCTTTGTACTAATTGGTATCATTTAAGTTTGAATTCAAGAAATGATCTTATTTTTATGTGAAACAGAAGGAAAAACCTTAGATTTTCAAAAGCATTAAAAGAGGAAATTAATTGGTAATCTAATTGGCTAGCCTGACAGCGGTGTCCGGCGCCACCACGACCTTTAGTGGATTTTGGGTCGTGACATTGCTGGGCAGTAAGGTTCATTTAATACGAGTTCAAGACCATTTCTATCAATTATACACTTTTCCATTGGCGATTTTGGGAGCTTTGGAGAGAAGGCTTCCACTTAGCATTGTTAGGTACGTTTAATTCACCCATCCTTAGTTTAATACTTGTATATTAGGTAGATCAAACACTAGAAATTAGGTAAAATCAAGTGGTTAGAGCAAGACCTGGGGTTTTAATAAAACTTATATTTAACCACGAGATTTGTTATGAAATGAATTAAAAATCATCTATTATTGATCCTTAGGTTGTAGAGAACAACTTCCTTCGAAAAATCTCAGAATCCGGGCGCGTGCGCCCGGGGTCAGAATTTAGGAAACTTGTGTAAAAGGTTGGAAAATTTCTTAAATAGCTAGAACTCGATCTTATAAGTCTATATTGACTAGTTCTTACATCATTTAACTAGTTTGGGATTGTTTGGCTCCGAATGCTTGGACTTGTTCTTGATATTTGGAAGTGCGCTTTGGAGCAAGGTGAGTCTCCTTTCTAACCTTGTAAGAGGGAATTGTCCCCATAAGTATAATAATTGAGAAATTTCTACTTAATGCGGGGGCTACGTACGCACTAGGTGACGAGAGTCCGTGCGTAGCTACTATGATGTTAATTACTTGGGTAGTCTAGGACCCACATCATGCCTAAATTGTGAATATCTCCATATCAACTTGCTAATGTGATCGTTTATGATATGCTAGAGACTTGGAAAGAAATAAAGGTCAACATGTGAACTTGTTAAACCCTTGTAAGAATTTATTTGTATATAAATGCGCCTTTATGTGTATTCTTGAGGTTTCTTGATATTTATGGATCAGGCCGATCGCCTCGGTGAAAAGTAGATGCATCTATGGCTCGTGCCGTTCGACCCTTAGCAGTGCACAGTTTATTTTCTGTTGGAGCGGGTCGTCGACCTTGGCATGATGTGCACGTGATATCTATGTGAAAGCTTATGAACAATTGTTATGCAAATACTTCGAAATGTAGATAGATAACTGGAATATTGTTAAGAACATGATTTTTACCTCTTACTTTAAATTGTTGATTAACTGATGACCAACATGATTAGTATAGCATTTTATTGTCTTATTTGACCCTAGTAAGTATCAAGTCGACCTCTCGGCTCTACTTCTTCGAGATTAGACAGGATACTTACTGGGTACATATTGTTTATGTACTCATACTACACTTCTGTACTTAATTGTACAGGATCTGAGGTAGGTGGATCTGGTTATCAGTCTGGTACGCATCCTTGAGCGGACCCGAGACTTCTACGATGAGCTGCACCCCTTCCACGTCGTCCAGCAGCCCGAAGAAGTCTTTCTTATGTACTTATTTTTGCTGTCTATCCTGATTCGGACAGTAGGATAGTGTGGTTCTTTTATATATTCTATTAGTTACCCATAGCTTGTGACACCAGGTCTTGACACTCACATTGGTAGACATTTATTTTGGGTTGTATAATCATTTTTATATACTATTGATCGCCTCTGGAATTAACTTTAAATCGAGAAATATGTTACACTTATTTTGGGTAAAAATGTAAAAAATGAGATTTTGATTATATTTCTGCGTTGGCTTACCTGGAAACAGTGTCGAGCACCATCATGACCTATTACGAAAATGGGTTGTGACAACATGGTATCAGAGCACTAGGTTCGCGTAGGTCTCACAAGTCATGAGAAAACATAATAAAGTGTTGTAGATCGGTAGGGAGACATCTGTATTTATCTTCGGGAGGCTATAGGGTGTTAGGAAAATACTCTTTATTTATTCCTATCGTGCAGTGGTTGTTGTAGTAAAATTCCCCCTTATATTCTCTCACAGATGGTGAGGACACGCACGACTGATGTTCCAGACCTGAGCGGAGCTGCTCCCCTTGTTGCTAGAGGCCAAGTAAGAGGCCGGTGGAGGGCACTGGCTCATGGTAGAGGACGAGAGCGTCCTAGGGCTATTCCAGTAGCACCACTAGCAGATCCGGTAGGAGATCCTATCATCGAGGATCAGGGCGAGGTGCCCGCAACTAAGCCTACCCCGACAGAATTTATGATAACACCGGGATTTCAGGAGGTCATGGGACGCATGTTATGGTTCATGGATACTATGACTTAGGCTGGTTTATTTCAAGTAGATCCAGCTACCTCACAGGTAAGAGGGGGATCACAAACCCCTACTGCTCAGGCTCCAGGACAGGCAACTGTAGTGCATCAGACTCCGGGTGCACTACCCGTGGATGGGGCTCAGCCAGTGGCTGTAGTGGCACCCCAGCCCAAACCAGCTGCGGATGGTGACCCGCAAAAGCTATTGGACAGATGGACTAGACTTCACCCTCCGATCTTTGGGGTGAGCGTCATGAGGATGCTCAGGACTTCGTCGACAGGTGCAGGGTTAGACTGCACAACATGAGGATATTGGAATCCCATAGAGTTGACTTCACTACTTTTCAGCTGGAGGGCAGGGCCCGTAGGTGGTGGTAGTCCTATGCTTTTGGAAGGCCAGCAGATTCTCCTCCCCTCACCTGCGATCAGTTCACACACTTATTCCTGGATCGGTACATTCCACCCTCTGAGAGGGAAGAGCTACGGTATCAGTTTGAGCATCTTGAGCAGGGGCAGATGTCGGTGACCGATTATGAGGCGAGGTTCACTGAGTTGTCTCGCCATGCACTCATGATACTTCCCACAGAGGCAGATAGAGTGCGGAGATTTGTTCCGAGGTTACACCCCACGATCTGATCTGGTATGGCTCGAGAGGTAGAGATGGGTACAAGGTATCAGCTAGTGGTTGAGATTGCTCGTAAGATTGAGGGATATCGTCAAAGGGGTAGAGAATAGATGCTGCAGGATAAGAGGGCTAGATTCTCCAGAGAGTTCAAAGGCACCCCGGCTAGGGGTGGAGGTCAGTTTGGGAGGGGTCAGCCCAGCAGGCCCCCATTCTCAACACCACCACCTGCTCGGGGTGCTCCAGCGTGCCCCTATTTCAGCGCCATGCCAGAGAGTTCTTATCGCCCGCCAGCTATTCAAGGTTCCTCCAGTTGGTATTCAGGTCCCCCGAATTCTTCTGGTTCTTATTTCAATGCTATGCTGGAGAGTTCATACCGCCCACCGGCTATCCAGGCTTCTCCTAATGGATCTACGGGCTTTCAGAGTCAGTTATCAGGGTAGCAGGTTGCCATACCGCATAGTTGTTTTGAGTGTGGAGACCCTGGCCATATGAGGAGATACTGCCCCAGACTTCCGAGTAAGGTATTGCAGCAGGGCCAGCAACCCATGATTTCAACACCAGCTGCCCAGCCACCTAGAGGTGGAGGGCAGGCTGGTAGCGGCCGCCCTAGAGGTGGAGGTTAGACATGGAGAAGTCAGCCAGTTACTGCTCAGTCAGGCGGGGGCCAGCTAGTTGGTGCCCCAGCCAGATTCTATGCTTTTCCGCCTAGGACAGATGCATTAGCCTCAGAAGCCGTCATCACAGGTATTATTTTCATCGGTGGTAGAGATTCTTCGGTATTATTTGACCCAGGGTCTACTTATTCATATGTATCATCTCTATTTGCTCATTTCCTGGTTATTTATCATGAGCCTTTGGGCACTCCTGTTCATATGCCTACTCCTGTGGGTGATTTTGTGGTTGTGGATCGGGTCTATCGATTCTGTGTGTTCACCTTTTGTGGTTTCGAGACTAGAGCATATATTCTATTGCTTGATATGATCAATTTTGAGGTCATCCTGAGCATGGATTGGTTATCTCCATATCACGCCGTCCTAGATTGATATGCCAAGACTGTTTTACTAGTTATGCCAGGGTTGCCGAGGTTGGAGTGGAAGGGTTCCACAGTTGATACACCTAGTCGGGTTATTTCTTTCCTGAAGGCTCGGCATATGGTTGAGAAGGGATGTTTAGCTTATTTAGCTTATGTTCGATACACCACCGCAGAGTCTCCGATGATTGATTCAGTACCAGTAGTTCGAGAGTTCGCCGATGTTTTTCCTTCTGACCTTCCTGGCATGCCTCCGGATCGCGATATTTATTTCTGTATTGATTTGGCTCCAGGAACTCAGCCTATATCTATTCCACCGTATCGTATGGCTCCTAAAGAGTTGAAGGAGCAGCTTGAGGAGTTGTTGGCGAAAGGGGTTTGTTAGGCCCAGTGTGTCACCTCCAGTGTTATTTGTGAAGAAGAAGAATAGGACTATGCAGATATGCATTGATTACCGCCAGTTGAACAAAGTCACCATCAAGAACAAGTATCTGTTGCCTCGCATTGATGATTTGTTCGACTAGTTGCATGGTGCTAGGTTGTTCTCTAAGATAGACCCGAGGTTAGGGTATCATCAGTTGAAGATTCGGGACTCGGATGTTCCAAAGACTGCATTCCGAACCAGATATAGCCATTATGAGTTTTTGGTGATTTCCTTTGGTTTGACGAATGCCCCAGCAGCATGTATGGATTTGATGAACAGGGTATTCAGGCCTTATATTGATTCGTTTGTCATTATCTTCATTGACGACATCTTGATATACTCACATAGTCTGGGAGAGCACGAGCAACATTTGAGGGTAGTGCTTCAGACCTTGCGAGAGCAGAAGCTATATGCTAAGTTCTCCAAGTGTGAGTTTTGGCTAGAGTCAGTGGCATTCTTGGGGCATGTTGTGTCAGGAGAGGGTATTAAGGTGGACCCTAAGAAGATTGAGGCAGTTCAAAGTTGGCCACGTCCTACTTCAGTGACCGAGATCAAGAGTTTCCTGGGGTTAGCAGGTTACTGCCAGCGATTCGTGCAGGGCTTTTCATCTATTGAATCACCTTTGACTAGATTGACCCAGAAGGATGCTCCATTCCGTTGGTCTGATGATTGTGAGGAGAGCTTCCAGTAGCTCAAGATAGCTTTGACTACAACATCAGTTCTTGTATTGCCTTCTGGCTCGGGGATGTATACAGTGTATTGTGACACTTCATGCGTTGGTTTGGGATGTGTATTGATGCATGAGGGGAGAGTTATTGCATATGCTTCGCATCAGCTTAAGATTCATGAGAAGAATTATTCTGTGCACTATCTAGAGTTTGTCACGATTGTTCATGCTCTTAAGATATGGAGACATTATATCTATGGGGTGTCATGTGAGGTTTACACCGATCATCGCAACTTGAAGCATTTATTCAAGCAGAAGGATCTTAATTTGAGGAAACTCAGGTGGCTTGAGTTACTGAAGGATTATGACATCACCATTCTTTATCATCCAGGCAAGGCGAATATGGTCGCAGATGCCTTGAGCTGAAAGGCGGAGAGTATGGGTAGCTTGGCATTCATTCCAGCAGCAGAGAGACCACTAGCTTTGGACATTCAGTCCTTGGCTAACAAGTTTTGGCGTGTGTAGTCGCTTAGTATTCATTATTGGGGCAGATCAAGGCCCGACAGTTTGATGATCCATATTTGGCGGTTCTTAGGGAGACAGTGCTTCAGGGAGGTGCCAAGGAGGTTTCTATTGGCTAGGATGGTGTTTTGCGACTCCAGGGTCGTCTATGTGTTCCTAATATTGATGGTTTAAGGAAGAGGATCCTAGAGGAGGCATAGAGTTCGCGATATTCTATTCACCCAGGAGCTACGAAGATGTATCGCGATTGAGGCAACATTATTGGTGGCGGAGGATGAAGAAAGACATAGTGGATTATGTGGCTAAATGTTTGAATTGCCAGCAGGTCAAGTATGAGCACCAGAAGCCGGGTGGCCTACTTCAGCAGATGCCTATCCCGGAGTGGAAATGGGAGCGTATCACCATGGTTTTCGTAGTGGGGTTGCCGCAAACTTTGCGGAAGTTCAATTTAATGTGGGTCATTGTTGATAGGTTGACCAAGTCGGCTCACTTCATTATAGTGGCGACTACTTATACAGTGGAGAGGTATGCTCAGATTTACATTCGAGAGATAGTCCGGTTGCACGGTGTGCCTATTTCCATTATATCAGATAGGGGCCCTCAGTTCACTTCCCATTTCTGGAGAGCCGTTTAGAGAGATTTGGGGACCCGTGTAGAGCTTAGCACAACATTCCATCCTCAGACCGACGGGCAGTCGGAGAGGACAATTCAGATTTTAGATGATATGCTTAGAGTATGTGTGATTGACTTTAGAGGGCAGTGGGATTAGTTCTTGCGATTGGCGGAGTTTGCATATAACAACAGCTATCAGTCCAGCATTGAGATGGCTCCATACGAGGCTCTTTATGGTTGCCGTTGTCGTTCTCCTATCGGATGGTTCGAGCCGAGTGAGGCTAAGTTATATGGTACAGACTTGGTACAGGATGCCTTGAATAAGGTGAAGTTGATTTAGGAGAGGCTTCACACAGCTCAGTCTAGACAGAAGAGTTACACGGATTAGAAGGCACGTGATGTATCATTTATGGTTGGCAAGAAGATTCTCTTGAAAGTCTCGCCCATGAAGGGCATTATGAGGTTCGGGAAGAAAGGCAAGTTGAGCCCAAGGTTTATTGGCCCCTTTGAGGTATTGAGGAGAGTTGGGGAGGTTGCCTATGAGCTTGAATTACCCCCAGCTTATCGGGAGATCATCTGGTTTTTCATGTGTCGATGCTCCGGAAGTATCATGCTGAATTTTCCCATGTGTTAGAATTTAGTACTATTCAGCTAGATGAGAGCTTGGGTTATGAGGAGGAGCCAGTTGCTATTATTGATAGACAGGATCGCCAGTTGAGATCCAAGAGGATTTCTGAGATAAAGGTCCAATGGAGGGGCCAACCAGTCGAGGAGGCAGCCTGGGAGTCCGAGGAGGACATGATGAGCAGATATCCCCATTTATTCAGCAGCTCAGGTACTTTTCTATGTCTGTTCGAGGACGAACGTTTGTTTAAGAGGTGAAGAATGTAACGACCTGGCTGGTCATTTTGCCTTTTAGAACCCCGTTCCCTTAAATAAAACTACCCGTGCTTGCTTTAGCTAATTTACGACTTGCGGGGATGGTTAGTTCGTGGTTTGGAGGAGTTTTGAGTGAAATATGCCCCTCTAGGTTCTTAGAATTTTCTTAAAAGACTAAGTTTGACTTTGGTCAATATTTTTAGAAAATGGACCCAGACTCATGTTTTGACGGTTCCGGAGGGTCAGTGGGAAAATATGGGACCTGGACATATGTCCGGAATCGAATTCCGAGGTCCCTATCCCGAGTAATGAATTTTTATTAGAAATTGTTAATTTGAATTTTTAAGGATTGAAAGAAACTAAGTAATCATTGATTTCCTAGGTATTGGGCTCGTATTTTAGTTTCGAAGCCTGTTACAGGTATGAAATATCATTTAAGACTTGCCCGTAAAATTTGGTGTCAATCCGAGTAGATTTAGGGCGTTTTGGCCCGTTAGAGGGAAATTGAAAACTTGAAATTCATAAGTTTGATTCATTTGATTTTATGGGATGATTTCTATATTTAGCGTTGTTTCGGGTGTTCCGAAGGTTCGAGTAGGTCCGTCTCGTAATTCCAGACTTGTCGGTATGTTCGGGCGAGGCCCGGGAGCCCCGAGCGTCAATTGGACGAGGCTCGAGTGAAGTGGGAATTTTGGGAAAGGCCTGATGAGCTGATGCTTCTGTCATAACCGCATATGCGGTTCTTGGAATGTAGATGCGGCACTTCGATCGCAGAAGCAGCCAAGGAGGCCAAGCTAGGAACCGCAGATGCGGCTACCAAGCCGCATAAGCGGCTCCCAGATTGCAGATGCGGTCCCAGCCTTCCCTCCCCCTTTTTTGCAGATGCAATCCCCTGACCGCAGATGCGGAAATCGCTGGGCAGTGAGGTTCATTTAATACGAGTTCAAGACCATTTCTATCACTTATACACTTTTCCATTGGCGATTTTGGGAGCTTTGGAGAGAAGACTTCCACTTAGCATTATGAGGTAAGTTTAATTCACCCATCCTTAGTCCAATACTTGTATATTAGGTAGATTAAACACTATAAATTAGGTAAAATCAAGGGGTTATAGTAAGACCTAGTGTTATAATAAACTTAGATTTAACCACGAGATTTGTTATTAAATGAATTAAAAATCATATATTATTGATCCTTAGGTTGTAGAGAACAATTTCCTTCGAAAAATCTCGGAATCCAGGCACGTGGGCCTAGGGTCGAAATTTAGGAAACTTGTGTAAAAGGTTGAAAAATTTCTTAAATAGATAGAACTCGATCTTATAAGTCTATATTGACTAGTTCTTACTTCATTTAACTAGTTTAAGATTGCTCGGCTCCGAATTGAGGGCTTGGACTTGTTCTTGATATTTGGAAGTGCGCTTTGGAGCGAGGTGAGTCTCCTTTATAACCTTGTAAGAGGGAATTGTCCCTAAAGGTATAACAATTGAGAAATTTCTACTAAATGCGGGGGCTACGTACGCACTAGGTGACGAGAGTCCGTGCGTAGCTACTATGATGTTAATTGCTTGGGTAGTCTAGGACCCACATCATGCCTAAATTGTGAATATCTCTATATCAACTTGCTAATGTGATCGTTTATGATATGCTAGAGACTTGGAAAGAAATAAAGGTGAACATGTGAACTTGTTAACCCTTGTAAGAATTTATTTGTTTATAAATGCGCCTTCGTGTGTATTCTTGATGTTTCTTGATATTTATGGATTGGGCCGATCGCCTCGGTGAAAAATAGATATATCTATGGTTCGTGCTGTTCGACCCTCGGCAGTGCACAGTTTATTTTTTGTTAGAGCAGACCATCAACCTCAGCATGATGTGCGCATGATATCTATGTGAAAGCTTATAAATAATTGTTATGCAAATATTTCGAAATGTAGATATCTAACTGGAATATTGTTAAGAACATGATATTTACCTCTTGCTTTAAACTGTTGATTAAATGATGACCCACATGCTTAGTATAGCATTTTATTATCTTATTTGACCCTAGTAAGTATCAAGTCGACCTCCCGTCTCTACTTCTTCGATATTAGATGGGATACTTACTGGGTACATATTGTTTATATACTCATACTACACTTCTGTACTTAATTGTACAGGATCTGAGGCAGGCGGATCTGGTTATCAGTCTGGTACGCATCCTTGAGCGGACACGAGACTTCTACGGTGAGCTGCTCCCCTTGCACGTCGTTCAGCAGCCCCAAGAAGTCTTTCTTATGTACTTATTTTTGCTGTCTATCCTGATTCAGACAGTAGAATAATGTGGTTCTTTAGTATATTCTACTAGTTGCACATAGCTTGTGACACCAGGTCTTGGCACACATATCGGTAGACATTTATTTTGGGTTGTATAATTATTTTTATACACTATTGATCACCTCTGCCTTAACTTTAAATTGAAAAACCTGTTATACTTATTTTGGGTAAAAATATGAAAAATGAGATTTTAATTATATTTTCGCATTGGCTTGCCTGGAAACGGTGTCGGGCGCCATCATGACCTATTACGAAAATGGGTCGTGACAAGACTACCCACCTTAGATTTTATATACCCCTTCAAATAACTTAAATAACCATCACAAATATAACAAAGTAGAGCAACGACGCTAAATTTATAAGGAAGACAAAATTGATAATATGGGATGGAATACGTATGGCTAAGTGTCAAACGGTCGAAATAATTTCCTAGAGCTCTAGAGATATATTAGATATTAATGAACCATTTGGTGAATAATTAACTGTTTGGGATATGATTTATGTCAAGTACTACCAGTAGTTACAAAATCGACAAAAATAAAGACTGTAAAACCTAGCTTGCCAAAGTTATATTTCTGACCTCAAATGAAAAAGATTCAACTAACAAGAAATATAAAGTAAGAACAGATCTAATATTCAATGTCTTCTTGCTTCATGTCGGAAACAAAGAAGAGCATTCAATAAAAGACGATTTACGTCTTCCTGAACACTTGGTTATCAATCACAATGGTAATAGTAGTGTATTTAATAAGAGAAATATTTCTATCATTAGATTAAAACGCAATTTGTGCATATCGCATGGTAGAATTAAAAAGATATCTTAGCTAGCAGAAATGGATGTGTTGATCAACTAAATAAAAGGTTGATTGCAAAATTTTATAGTAAAAACAAAATATTTTTTGTTTTTTACTCAGCAAAAAATGATATCAATAATTACTACCAAGACGAATACTTAAATACTTTAATACCAAATGGCATTCTACCATACATGTTTGTTGTCAAGTTTATTATTTTTTATGTATGTTAATGTCATCGTTTATACAATAGACTAAGTTAAAATTGATCTTTCATTGTATATAGGTTGATTTTAAAGAAATATGCCCGTCATGCTATTGAAAAACTTAGATACGTTGAATAGCTTATGTAATAGCTCACATATGGTATATAAAAGTTCTCACAATAACGTCATACATGCAAAAATTATGATACTGATCAATTTGCTTCTAAGTATATTCTTATCCCTGAATCCAACTTTCGTCTTCCGAAACTAAGGAATATCCTTTTAAATTTGTGTGAAATTAATTTTTAGTATGTTTATGTTTTGCAAATATAATTAAAAAAAAATACAAGGGTAAACATCCTAAATATTGGACTATATTTATCACAATATATTTTCTTGCACGAACAACTGTATGTTGCACTTTCAAGAGAGATATAAAGATTGACAACAAGAATTCTGGTTAAGGCAGAGCTACCAAAGAATTAGAAGGAAACATACACACAAAAATTCCACCAAGAAGTGTTCGTTAAAATATCATCACACTAAATATTTTTAAACTATATTTATCCAACTAATATGATAAAATTGATTATTTGTGTAAGATTTGATGATTCCTTTTATTTTAAATTCATGTATTATGCTAATGTAATAATATTTTTGGCATTTAATTAGATGATTTTTGTGCTATTATTAACGTGTAATGCACGTTCATAGATATTAATATGAATAAAATTTATGAACAAATATATATTTGTAATAAAAAAACTAAATAAATTTCGATAAAATTTATGGCCAAACGTTTCTAAATCATTTAGTACGCCTGAGATACAAAATTAAATAGCATGCGCGTGGGAATTGGGGGTGGATAGTTGAGGACAACTATGTAAGCGAGACATTCAATGTCTTTTTTCCTCACTATCCCCTACTGCTAGTTTGACCAGCAGCGGTAACGGATGCCCCACTTTACCTATATTCTTTCCTACTATGTGTAATTTTTTATTTCGCAAATCAAGAGATAATATACTCAGTTTAATTTGGTGTGAATGTAAAACAATTGAAAAAAAAAACGTTTGAAATTTGTGGTATTTAACAATTCTTGACATTTTTATGAAGATAAAGTATGTTATCTATCTATATTATATTAAAAGGAGAGTAATATGCATTGTGGTTAAGCCAAGTGGCAAGCTAAAATGAAGCCACTTAGAAATTTTAGGACAACATTAATAATTAGAAATTATAAATGGAAACATGATTAATGGAAGTAGTTTAATGAATCTTATACATAATCTAAATTGATCTTAGACAAATCTAATCTATATATGTATATTTATATTTATATTTATATGTATATTTGTATCTATATATTGATCCACTCATAGATTTTATTCTGTATTAGCTAGAAATATGGAGGTAAAAATTAATTCAGAAAACTATAATAGAAAAAAATAAAAAATATAGAGATACGTAAATTGAGATAACCTATTACTATTTATATTTTGGAGCAAGTTAAAATATAAAATAAAACTAAAATTTACTTAAGATATTAAAAATTTATAGAGTTTAAAAATTTAATAAATTCAAGCAGCAAAATAAGATCTTATATAAAGTATACAAATTATTTATAAGGTAAGAAAAAAATTAAAGAATCAGTAAAGAATATTTTAATAACAAGAATAATAAAGTCATATTAATAGATAAATCACGCAAACAAATATTTTATACGTAAATATTACTACAATATTTAGATATAATGTGTTCAAACAATTAAAAAAATATTTTTGTATGATTGATATTTGAATTGAGTGCAGTTAGTTTAAGTTTGAAAACATAACATAAATTTTTGAAAATGTGGTCCAATTTAGAAAATAGAATAGTATAGTTGATAATGATATTAAATAAAGTATGTTGAGAATGCTCAAACTATGGATAATACCACAAAATTGAAGTCATATTTATGAAAAATAGAAAATAAAAAATAAAAATTAAATTTCTATATAGGTAATTGTACTAATAAAAATTAAAAATTAAATTTGTATCTTAAAACTATAAAAGAAAGAAAATTTACAAAAAGAAATAATATGAGAGTGAAAATATTGCTACAACATTCAGATATAATGTGTTCAAAATAATTAAGAAATATCTTTTATGATTAAAATAAAATTTTAAAATAACAAAATAAAATTTTAATATAGGTAATTTTACTAATAAAAATTTTAAATTAAATTTGCATCTTAAAGCTAAAAGCGAAAGAAAATTTAACTGCATCTAATACAAAAATAATTATAAGAGAACTCAATACATTTGGAACATAATAATCAAATAACTTAATTCAAAGTTACAATTTAAAATAAAATATGATATTATTTTGGTTATACGCGAAACATTAATATAAAAACTAATTAAAATAGTATAGTAGGGAAGAGAAGGTATAAAAAAAATAGAGATAGTGTCAGGATACTTATACTTTAGATTAATTTAAAAATAAATAATTAAATAATTAAATTATATTTTAAAATATTACTTATAAATTTAAATGATTAAAAAATTTCGAATAAGAGGTTGCAAGCATAAAAATATACCAAATTTCAAGAATAAAACATTTCTATTTATTAAAGACTATTAAAGGATAATAAACAAGACATTAATTTAATTATTAAGCTAATAAAAAAACTATATGATAGTATAATAATAATAAATAATACAATAACTATAAGAAAAGAACCAAAAAAAAGAATTTGCATAAAAATAATGTGATAAATAAGACATATTTGACTTTGAGATAAAAACAAAGTGATAGTAAGAATTTTGTTAAAATAATATTATCTAATGTGCTCAAACAAGACAGATCACAACATGACATGTTTAGTATTCTTTAATATTGACGGCGAAACGAAATGCAAGTACTATATATATATATATATATATATATAAAGGTTGTCCACTATGAGATTTGACCAATAATTTCATATCCTGCTTCATAATTAATATTTAATGTTATATAATTTTTTTATCTCAGAGGTTTATATTTTAAACTTATTCGCACATGAGTCGAACAACGTACGACACAATTTGACATGATTTTTGTCCGCGCATCGCACGGGTACTAATACTAGTTCACACTTAAAGGTAGATGTTTAGTTGAATATGTGAAAAAAGCACTAACAAATTTGTAGTGGGTGGTTGGATTGATTTTTAAGCTGTTCAAATTAACTTTTAAGTTCTCTTTAACTTTTTTTTCCCGTATTTGGCAAAAATAAAAAAGTACTTACAACTAGTTAAAAACTGATTAAAACAAGCTAAAAGCAAGATGCGGGGCTATCCCAACTTATTGTTTTTTGGATTAAAAGCAATTTCTGCTGAAAAGTCACTTTTTAAAGTCAATCCAACCAATTATTATCGTTATTGTAAAGAATAATTGTCCGATAATCGCTAATCCAATATCAATATGCCCGATATCCTACAAGATAACTAGCAGATAGGTATATTTATAAATTAATAACTGATAAGCATAACCATTAAACGTGAATATCCCTCCGATCCGCTCATAAGTAACCCTGGTGTAGGCCATTGCTTTTCAATTTAACATTCTTCATTTTTTATAACTTTGTGTAGAAATAAAAAAGAGACTATGATTCACCGTCATTGTTGTCCCGATGCATTGTTCATCCATTTCGAATACGCAAAATACATTGCATAAATTCTTGAAATATTGCATAATATTTTAGGTATTAGCTCCAATTTCCATTGGTCCCAATATATAATATAATGACTTTCAAGAAATATAATCATATCTCATTGCATAAGGGTAAGGAGATTACTTTGCCTAGCAAAAATTACAATATATTAGTGGTCTCGCAATGATTTTGTGTGCCTTAATTGATACATATGGTCCCGACAACAATTGTAACAGTGTAAATCTATTTGATCTGTTTGTTTCTATCGATTTCCTCTCTCTCTCTCCACTTTCCTTTTCTTCAATAAACAATATTCTGCCACCCCTGATATGGAGCATATAACTATTGTCAAAATCCTCGAGATACCACAAATATTGATATCTTTTCTAAATAGCATCATTTTATTTATTGAAGGTATTTGCTTCACTTTCATACCCAAAACAAAAAATTAGAGGCGAACTTATTCAAACCTTATGGGTTCAAGATTCAAGTTTTTTTAATTTATTGAGTTTTACAATAATAATTTATATATATTCGACTGCGGTTCGGCCAACTCCAATAGTTACTCTTACTCTTATAATATCTACTGTAATATTTATTTACCTGCAGAGTGATGGTGACAAAGTCAAAGTCAAAAGATGGCAGAAAATGCTGATGAGAAGCTGACATTTTTCTCCTTGAGTTCCAGTGTTCAACAATATATATCGTTCAACCTACTTAAACCACTTGAAAATCTAATTAAATCCTGTTTAAAGAATGACTCTTATAGCTACCGTAGTGTCACCAATTCTAACTAGGAGGTTCAGAAAAGATATAAGAATGTCAAATTAGGGAATTAAACCTAAACTAACTTTTTGAATTTTCTTTATCACTATAGGAGAAGTTTCGATATGTCAAGGAATTCAACAATTTATATATTTACAAAAAAAATTACCCTCAATGACGGCAATTTAAATATACTCGTTCATTACATGTAGCTCCGTCTCTACTTCTAGCATGACTTAGTAAGTTATTCTCGCCACTTATATAAAGGTAAGATTGACATAAAAGTGAAATCAATGGAGCCCTCACCTCTCTCACGCCATGAAACACAAAAGTGAACTCTGCATAATGAATTTGATGCTGCAAACCCACTATGAAAATCACTTTCACAAAAGTTTCTTTAGAAGGTTTCAAACTGCTGAGAAAATCAACTAGACAAAATAGCTATCATATATGCACAGTTTTTATAGACAAGCCTGCATCAGAAAAGACTCTTTATTTGTATAAACAAAAAACTATGGAGTAGTAAATAGTTTTCGAAAACTATAAATGAATTTCTTGTAATCGATTTGTGGGTCACTACAGTGCTAAAGAGAAATGAAAATTGGGAAAATACACAGTAGCGGCTCTAAGAAATACGATGGCCAAATGTATATTTGTTGTATATTAATGAATAATATACATATTTTATATATTAATAGTGTAGATTTTTTGTATATTTAACTAACAGATATAATTATTTTTAGCCGACCGACCAAATGTGTAAGTTGTCCAAAAAATTCGGGCATAGAGTAAGAGCCCTTCTAGTTATATAAAATATCATGGTATAGCCAGTTTTCACACTCGTCAATGAAAAATAGTCAGCGTTTACTAAGTCAATGAAAAATAGCCACTATTTTGCTGCAACAGGGACCGGTCCAGTATAATTTACGGGAGTTCTGGTACATTTGTGTACGAACTCCAGCATATTATGCTGGACCGATATACTTTGCTAACTCCTGTAAAATTTGCGGGAGACTGGAGCACCAGTGCTCCAAACTCCAGTATATTATACTGGACAATTATACTTGCTGGAACACACGTAAAATTTACGGGAGTTCCAGCATAATTGTGCTTGAACTCCCGTAAAATTTGCGGGAGTTCTAGCATAGTTATCCTGGAACTCCCGTAAAATTTACGGGAGTTCAAGCATACTTATGCTGGAACTCTCGTAAAGTTTTCGCTCAGATTTAAAGTGGCTAAATTTCGATGACTTTTAAAACTTGGCTATTTTTCAACGACCAGTGATAAATCTGGCTATTTTTAAATTTCTCCCAAACTTTCATTTTGTATATCAGTGGCGATCAATGTC
The DNA here is from genome assembly GCA_026770625.1 of Nicotiana glauca. NCBI lineage: Eukaryota > Viridiplantae > Streptophyta > Magnoliopsida > Solanales > Solanaceae > Nicotiana > Nicotiana glauca. The sequence continues at coordinate 75,779 of MU731046.1, forward strand.
ATGCATATGGCCCTTAACGGAAATTTGGGGCTGACCTAATCGCTTAACCAAACTAAACACTATTTATCTAAGGGATTTTTACCTATGTATACCATATAGCAAACCTTATTACCTCCCATGTTTAAGGTTTGTGTTTATTACATTTAAGCATACCAACTTTCAATTTATGTACCATAATTCAAATTAAGGCTTTAATTATACTCTCATTTAATGTAGGCGTGCATTTAGGGACAAAATCTTCCAATTAATCACTTTACCCGCTTCTCTCTCACCCCACAGTTAATTCTCCCCCACCCACGATTTACTCACAGTTAATTCCTCCCCCACCCACGTTTTTTCTTCAGTTTTATTTTCCCCGTTTTCGTATAGCAGAAACCCACAATTCCCATCACGTTCATTCACTTCCCCCACCATTTTCATCCAATTCAAACTTTGTATTCATCTCCTTAATCATGAAAAAACCTAATACTCCCAAAAAAACCATCAAAAGCTGTAGTGACAGATATTCCCTCTTTTGATTTGGGTGTTTAACACCTAAATCCGCACCCAAAACCCCACATTCTACACATGCAAGTGAAAAAACTACAGGTATGTCTTCTCCTAGGCAAATCCGTGCTG
>MU731049.1:13216-40198 GCA_026770625.1 Nicotiana glauca
GGGCCAAATTGAACTGTGCGAACGCGATGGATAGGCTGCGAATGCGAAGGAGGAAACTACAGGCCTTCGCGAACGCGGGTCACTAAACGCGAACGCGATGAAGAAATATGTCCTCCTCCCAAATTACACTACGCGAACGTGTAGAGGAGGACGCGAAGAAGAAGAAGAAGAAGGTCAGAGCTACGCGAACGCGATAGGTGCGTCGCGAACGCGAAGAAGGAATTGGACCTGCAATTGCTGAAGGATTTTCTGCAGCTTTTCACAACTCCAAAATGCTCCGTTGAGCAGCCGAAACACACCCGAGGCCCCCGGGACCTCAACAAACCTACAGACATATCCCATAACATCATTCAAACTTGTACCAACCCTTAAACCACCTAAAACAATATTGGAAACTCGAATTAACCAATGATTTAAACCTAAGAACTTCAAATTCTATCAAAACACGCTTTTCGATAAAAAACCTAACCAAACCTTGCCTGAATAACCTGAAATTCCACACACACATCCCAAATGATATGACGGAGCTACTGCAACTTCCGAAATTCCATTCCGACCCTCGGATCAAAATCTCACTATCGGACCGGAAATTTTAAAATTTTAAATTTCGGCATTTCAAGTCTAAATCAACTACGGACCTCCAAAACACTTTTCGAACACGCTCCCAACCCCAAAATCACTTGACGGAGCTAACGAAACTATCATTCCATTCCAAGGCCGTCTTCATACTGTTCCGACTACGGGCAACTTTCCAATACTTAAGCTCTTATTTAGGGACTAAGTGTCTCAAAACTCTCCGAAACCCAACACCGCACGTCCCGACAAACCAAAATAGCAGAAATGAACTTAGGGGAAGCAGTTAATAGGAGATCGGGACGTTAATTCTTAAGACGACCGGCCGGATCTTTACATGTCCATTTTTGAAAAATATCACAACAGTCTTTAGAGCCGCCCATGGGATATATACGTATAAAATGCAAGGTGACTTTAAAAAGACTTATACATTTGTCATTTGACAGAGAGAAGGTAAAAAAGTAATTAAAAAAGTTAACAAAAGGAGTTCCAAGGAAGACAAAAATGGATATAGATCTTAGATTACCGAAGCTAAATGGTTCTTGCCTCTAACTCAAGAAATATATTTTGTAGTTACATTTGCCTCTAATTTAATGTTTATATGCATCTCATCGTGCATTATTAAGTGACTAAAGCTGACCCAAATTTCTTTTTCCACAAGCTCCTCTTCTCTGACTTATCCAAAAGCTGCATGAAAAAATTAGAACGAGAAATGAGAAGAAGTATTACCAACTCTAATCCAACGTTGCTTAGAATTTCTGAATTAGTAGGGAAAAAAATGATCTGCTGGTCTGGATGTTTATTTCTTAATAGCCAATTGTCTATATCCTTCAACTTCATTTTATAAAAATTGGGGAATTTGTCCTCGAAAGATAATGAGATTGGGCCGTTTTTGTTAAAATTCTTTCAAGGTAACACATTGACTCAACCGTTAGAACTGCATACTCTTTCGTTTTGTCACATCAGATGAATGGTAGTTCTTTTTTTTTACAAGGTAGGGGTAAGAGTGAATATATATTATTCTCCCCATACGTTATTTATAAGATTACATTGGGTTTGTTACTATTGTTACGGTGATCTCGTGGATAGTAACTGTTAGGATTTTGCTTAACTAAATGGAAAAATGAAGGATAATAGGTACCCTTTATTTCACTTTGATCGATACTATCACTATTAAGGAGCCAGATAACTTGTTCTTAACTGTAACTCTTTAATTGTATGGTGTTTATAATCTTTTTAATTATGAAAAGTTATAGTTTATAATAATTTTTGTGTAATTTTTAATTATTTAAATTTATTTTAATAGATTTAAAATAATGTTCGAACTAAGACAAAAAAATAAAAATTAAAACTCTAATCCTCTGCTACCTTGTTCGTTTTGAATGGAGGAGAGCGTTTACTGTAGTTGGTTTAAAAAAAGTCAAACTTCTTTTTAAAAAAAAAAAAAAAAGATGCTCCGGTAAATTGAAAAAGAAAAAGATGGGTCTAAGCGGATCATAGTTGCGGGGCAGCCCGGAGCGACCCGGTTTAATGGTCCGTATTGGAGTAACACCGAAAGAGGAGAAGTTCTATTTTGTGTGAGACAAAAGGTTGTCCAGTCTTCTTCTTCTTCAGCTTAACCGTGAATTTAAATTTCAATACCTCAAACTCGAAAACGTAACTAGAGCAATTTTTCTGCTATCCTCTAATTAGAGCTTTGAAATTTGTTATCAAAGAAGGCAATGAAGAAGCTTATAGAATTCGGGAGAAAAGCAATGTTCTATATTAGGGTTCTGTCAGGTTATGAAGAGCGTAGAATTCGATCTTATCGATTGCAACTTCAACAGCGTCTTCAACAGGTTCTTCTTCTTTCCTTTTTAAATTGATTAAAAATTGATTTTTTTCTGTCGGAAAAATAGAGAAATGTGAAAGTTACTGTTATTTTTAGTCAATAGTATGAAAATTCCTTATCAATGTTGTAATTGGACAATGTTGATAAATTTAGAGTCTTCTAGTTGGAAAATTGCTTTGATTTTTGTTTCGTAAATGTTTTTTTTTTCTTCTGATTTCTGTTTCTTCTGTATGACTGTGTGTTGATCAGGCGGAAGAGAGGAAGGCAGCAGTAAGGAAGATTCCCGAACAGATTATTTTATCAGAAGTTAAGCGCATGGTGGAAGAGATGCAAGCTTTGAATAAGAAGTTAGAAGATACTGTAAGCTCACAATTTTCTGGAGCTTATTCTTCTTAGTAACTACTATTGAACATGCTGACGTCAGTCACCTTAATAGTCCTTTTTAACCCTTCAGCAATGTCTTAGTGTCGAGTGGTTAATGTATAATAAGCTTGTATCGATTTGGTAAAATTCCTAACAGGATAGACTTGTCGGATAGAGCTGTAATGGACATACTAGCTGAACATGGGCCACAATATTTTGCGTTACCTATGATTTTACCTTCGTATGAATTTGTTTATACAAAGCTGATTTAATTTCACGAAGTGTAATACGTCTTGACAACTACTTCTTCAGCTTGAATAAACTGGATCTACCATTGCTGGTGCATTTTTGAGACTAAAATGTTCGAGTAGCCTACTATATTGGAATTGATAGAGAAAGTATGAGGTTATAATAGTTTAAAACGTGAAAAAGTGGAAATAAGTTGAGAAGATGTCTTTTCAAATTTGAATTTGAAATGACATAACATTAGTGTTAGTTTATATTTGTTTGAATTGACTTCTCAAAAGAAGTTATATTAGTTTGGATTGCCGGAGGGAGAAAAAATCTGTCAATTTTTTTGAGATAGACCAAAAAAGTAGTTATGTGGAAGCCTTGCTTTCTTTCTTTTTTGCTTCAGTTTGCAGTAGCAAAGTGTCAAGAGCTCTAGCGATATCAATCTATTTCTTTCTAGACTCGTGTCTCTCCTAACTGCTTTGATGTCTCTTTTATTTTTCAATAATGGCCAATACCACAAATGAGTCCTTTGACAAAGCTTGCACTTCCCACTTACTTACAAAGAAAAAAGAAACTGCATTTGCTCTCTTTTTTCCTCCCTCTCCAAATCAATCTCCTTTTTCTGGTTGTCTAGATACTCCTTCTAGTGCTTTTCTCCTTTGTCTACACATTCGCTCTTCTCGGAAAGTCTGGACTCCTAGCCTTCCCTTTACTATCTGCAGATGGGGATTCAATATATTCACAGATGGAAGGTGTTATTTTTACAGGCAAAATTGGAGCAGATGTTAATCTGTCTGGGAGTTTCCAGGTTCAACTGGCTGACCTAGTGTGGGCTTGAAAACATCGTTTTTAGGACAGAATCTCTCTGTAATATGATTTGAATATATATTTTGAAGCTGGAAGAGCGTTTAGGGGAAAAAAAGAGGAGTGGCCATGCAACTAAGCCAACAGGCTCATGAGTTAATCAGTTCTTTATATTTGAATATCTGTTGAATCAGAACCACTTGTTGCGTTTTGGTGTTAGGAGGACCTTAATTGTTCTTAATGCAAAGTAGGGTCGATTTCAATTGCTAACGTGCGCCTTGTGTTATTGAAGATTTTCTGGTCTTGATCAATAGCTTGATTAAACGGTTGAGTATTTTCAGGAGGTTGCTATAAATGAATATTTTAGGCCTTTAGACCAGCAAGCGGAGGAAGTAATGAAAATGCAGCTTAAGGGAGACGAAAGGAGAAAAGATGAGCTGATGGAGGCCATGCAAAGGCAAGCACTTCTTGAGATGGCTAACGCAGAGAAACTAAAAAATATGCAAATCCAGGGCACGAACAAAAATGTCCAAGAGAAAACATCCACAGAGACTCAATCAGAAGTAAGATAAATTTTGTAGAGTATTAGGTCGTGAATTTGTACTTTAAGAGTTCATATAATTTTGCTTCTCAGAAAATCATTATTTTGGCAATGCAAGAAAGAGGAATCTGGTCCTGTCCTAATCATCCGATGAATTTGTAAAAATAAGAAGAAATAGGAATCCTCCTCGTTCATTCAATAACACATGCGAATTTTGTAGTATGTTTTACATTCTTCCCTGCAGGACGTTTTCTGTTCCCTGCAATAAGGTGTTCTGTTCCTGTAAAACCATCCCGAGTTCTGCTTTTTCTTGGTCAGATGATTAGTTTCATTCTGAGAATTGTTAGTTTATTCTATTTGAAATCACCTCGGTTGAAGGCCCCTTTATGTTATAAGATTCATCATCATGTTTCTATTTGGCATATGTTCAATTTGAACAATTGATTAACTTTTATCTTAAAGATTTCGAGTCATCATCTCAGGTTCTTTTGGAGCTAGAATTTGATGCAAACACCAGTCTTAGTTTGTCATTTTCAATCTGTTGAATCCCTTTTTTCCCCTCGTTGTACAATACAAAGAACAGATGTGATAAAAGCAAATATCAGATGCCAAATAAAGAAGGAAACTTCGAAAGATTTTGGGATCAATCAGCACTGCAGCAACCCTACATAAGTTATGGGAACTCCAAAAGAGTTCCATTAGGAAACTAGGTTAGTTGCCCAAATGAGTCGAATTGGCACTGCTAGGCATAGACTCTGTCATTTTGCTTCTTATTAGGTTTCCTTTGAATCTAGTGATGTCCACATAATCAAGGGTCCAAGATCCGTCTAAAGAGAACTTCAGTTGTTAAATACAAGAAAAGGTGTAGGCAATTTTGACAGTATAGCTTTTTACTGTATAGCGCCATAATACATGACGCTATACTTAACGGTATCGTTACTGTTAATATATAGCGCCAGGTAATGTGGCGTTATATATAAAAATATCACTATTTTTTTTTTCACGTATTTATATCGTTTGAATCCAAAAGAATCACATTTTGGTTCCGGACCCTAAAAATTTGTAACTTCTACATTTCTCGCATATCTATGAACAACAAAGAGCTCCAGGAATAGTATCACATTTCCCAAAAAAAAGAAAAAGAAAAAAAAAGAATAGAAGGTGCATAGGATAGATCTCAATAATATAAATTAAGTAATAGCGCCCAAATCAGCCCCAATACAGTTCCATTGAATTTTCTCCTTTATTGTCTTTCCACATTGGCGGTAAAGGTTCCCTAACAAGACATCTTTATACCCAAAGCTCGAATCCGAGATCTCTATACTTATCACTTTATTGCAATCCTTATTGGTGTCTTCCTTATTGTCAAAAAAAAAAATCCAAAGCTAGAATCCGAGATCTCTATACTTATCACTTTATTGCAATCCTTATCGGTATCCTCCTTATTGTCAAATATAGGGCTTTCTTGGTTGTCTCATGTCATTACTAAGAAAGAAAAAACATAAGTTTTATAGAGTTGTGGTTAGACCGGCCATATTGTATAGGGCAGAGTATTGGCCGGTTAAGAACTCTCATATTCAGAAGATAAGGTAGCAGATATGAGGATGTTGATGTGGATGTGCACACTAGGATGAATAAGATTAGGAATGAAGATATTCAGGAGAAGGTGGACGTGATCCCTGTGGATGACATGATGCGGGAAGCGAGGCTCAGATGGTTCAGACACGTGCGGAGAAGCCTTGATGCTCTGGTGAGAAGGTGTGAGCGATTGGCTTTGGTGGGTACGAGAAGAGGTAGAGGGCGCCCTAAGAAGTATTTGAGAGAGGTGAACATGCAGGACATGGCACGATTGCAGATTTCCGAGAACTATCTATATGGTTTTTGTTGACGATACTGATGAATTGTCTCTTCTTGTTTTATTTTCGTCTTACTGAGCCGAGGGTCTATAGGAAACAACATCTCTGCCCTATCGGGGTAGGGGTAAGGTCTGCTCACACTATCCTTCACAAATCCCACTTTGTAGAATTTTGTTGGACCGTTATTATTGTTGTTGTATCGTTTTTAACCTCTAATTTCGTGGGCATTCAAATGGAAAATACAAGATATTGTGGATATAATACAACCTTTAATCATTTTTTTGAAAAAAGAAAATGTTATGAGTCAAAGAATGCTCGATCAATCCACAAGAAAAGAAACACCCTTTTGTTGGCGTATACCTAATACCTTATTCTCTTGTTTTCTCTTGATTCCTAGCTACTCGTTTTAGTCTTGACTTATTAAAGCTCAAAGAAATAATAAATACAAAAAAAAAAAAAAACTCATTTGAGATAATAAAAAAAACAGAAAAAAGAGTAAAAAGATTCTTTATCTTATCCCATCTTTGTAGAGAGGAAATAATCAAATTGCTATCCATGGAATTTTCTTTCAAGTATATCAAGATAAGAAGGGAGAAGACTTCTTCACAAGAACCCCCACCACGCTTTTCCTTCATTTTTTCTTCTTCTGTTTTAATGTTGCGATAAAGTAGTTATTCATGTTAGTTACTGATAGGCTGCTGTATACAATTGAACAAAAAAATGAAGTATGCCAAAGTTGCAGGCTCTTTAATTTCTATTCTTGTCTTCTAATTTACTATTTATAGGAAATATTGATGTGGTTATTAATACTAAAATTAGTGGAGTGTTGTCAGAAGAAAAATGCAAAGTCTTAAACATATACTTTTTGTCCCATGAAAGACATTAGATTAGACATAAATATGTCTCATCAATATGCAAATCTTTATCAGCTCCCACCACATCTATTATTTCTCTATCTGTCTCTATCTGTCTCTAATCTCATTTTCCTTTTTATCAACTCACTAGCTAATTAATACTAAATGTTTGGTCAAGCTTCTTCAAGGTTAAAATTGAAGTGTTTCGCCAATCTTTTAAAGTGAAAAAAGTATTTTTGAGTAGAAACGGAAGTAATTTTTAAGAAGCATAAAAAAGTAAATATTTTTTTTTCCAAAAGCACTTTTTGAAAAGCACTTTTGAAAAAATATACTTATATACACTTTTTAAAAGTTTGGTCAAACATTAATTACTGCTCAGAAGTGTTTTTCAAATTCTCAAAATAACCTAAATTTAAGAAGAGAAATTTTCCTAAAGCGCTATTTTTTTGTGGTAATTAGCTATCTATAGATACCATTTGCTATATTACGGATTGTAGATACGTTTTCTGTGGTTATAAGATGTATTTGATATATTTAAGCTACTGTATTCATGAATACAATAGCATTTCTAGGTGTGAAACAGGGGATTACAACTAGATAAATTTTTGTATTCGAGTGTATTCCAATGTATTCATGGCGTGAAACATGGGATTACAGCTGGACTTATTCGACTGTATTCACCGCGTGAAACAGGGGATTACCTGTTTTTAAACGGAAAATGAATCAATTAACATAATCGACTCCTAATATAACTCAACAAACTCAATTACAACACACAAATTTTGTATTTCCAGTTATAAAAAAGATTCTCAACCTAAATACCCAAAAACATAGCAATCTTCAGAGAAATTAAATAATGCATCTAAATACATAAATTATTATTTAAAAAAAATATATGAATACATTCGTGGCATATATCGAGACCGTATATACAATGAAATACATAGAATACAACGGGATATATTGAAATACAATGAAAAAAAAGACAATGAATATAATAAAATACATGGAATACATCGAGATACATTAAATTACAATGAAAAAATAGACAATGAATACAATGAAATACATGAAAATACAGCGTGATACATTGAAAATACATTGAAATATATAAACAGAAAATCAGGTTGCTCAGACCCAAATTGAATTTCTGGACATGCTCGATAACCTTCCAGTTTTAACATCAACAAATTGAATCCTCATATATTGCGACAACTTTCCTTGAAGATCAAGTTCAACCTTAACCCTAGTTGTGCTAGGTCTAGACCTTTCTTGCGTGGCCTTATCAATAGCAATGACCTTACCTGCTCCAGAGGCAATAGACATCAGTGATTTCTTCGCGAACAACATAGGCGACATATTCGGAAATGAGATCCAAACAAAGGCTCTTGAAGTCTCTTCTTTAGGGTTAAATCTAATAATCCATGGAAATAACCTAAACTGATTTTCTTTCCCATTCAAAGATATGTAGTTAACATATTTAGCCGCTACATGAACATAGTCATCATATTTGTCGAATCTAATCAAAATATATCTTCTTGCAAGCCATCCAATAAGGCATCGTCCATTGTAAACTTTACAGCACAAGAATGTGATACAACGTGATACATAAAATTTGAGCACAAGAGCTTGATGTAATCCCTCCTCTTTATTGAACTAATTAATCTCGTCCATTGTAAATTTTATTGTGGCTACACCATGCACAATATCAACATGTTTCAAATCTGTTTTTGTTGAAATTTGGGCAAGTTGTTTTGATTCCAATAATGTTGCATATGTTGTGTTAGGAGTGGTAATTTTGTTCGTCTCTCCCACAGCTTGAAGCTGGGGAGAGGACTGCGCATCCATGACAACCTATACTACACCATGTCTCCCTAGAGAGAGAGGAGAGAGGAGAGAGCGTGAGTTTTTTTACTAATGGTAGGTGATGTGGGTGAAAGGAATTTTGAGATTGAGCATCGTGTTTTTAGGAAATGGGGAAGAGAATGACATGTATCAAAGTAGAGAGATAAAGAAAATAGTGTAACTGAATATCGTATTTAGTGGCTTAGGGGAGGAGGTAACCAAAATTAGATATTTTACTATAAATATTAAAAGGTATCTATAAAATATAATTTTTTAAAATAGTACTTATTTGAAATAAATAAGATGTTAACTTTTGCTATAAGAGGTAAAAATTCCATTTAAGAACTTGGCCAAGCAGGATATAAAGCACTCTCTCTGTTCTAGTCATTTTCTTTGTCGTGATTTTATCTTTAACGACATATAATTTTATAGTGATTAAGGGTGTACATGGACTAGGTTGGTTCAGTTTTTATCAAAACCAAATCAAATCAAATCAACTATAGCGGTTTGGATTGGTTCGGGTTTGTCTAGTTTTTCGAATTTTTTGTTACTTAAATATTATTTCAATCTTATGTTGTTAAATTTTTTATATGTAAATATATGTTTAGTAAAAATTTAAAAAATTACAAACCTATTATTTATTAGAATATTCTTATGGAAGATTTTTCTTAGTAAAACATGATAGTTATTTTTTAGTCGTCTGATAATAATTTTTCGCTGTATATACTTTCAAGGTTAACCGAATTTAGTAACTAAACATAAAAATCAATATAATACATAAATTAATAATAATAATAATAACCACTTCAAATCCGAAAAAGATATAAGAATTTAATAGATCTTGACATATGAACATGGAAGAACAGAGATTGACCCATTTCAGTAACATTTGATAAGAAAGTGATCATACAACCCATGCAACACTTCATAAAAATATTCTATTAAATATTATATCCCATAAGAGAATTCCAAATATTTCTAGATATTTTTTAAATAAAATTCTATATAAAATCTTAAAAGTACATAAAAATTATATATTTATATGTCGGTTTGGTACGGATTTTTTATGGAGAAATTTAAAAATAGCCAGATTTACAAGTGTTCCTTCAAAAATACTCACAGTTCCAAAAGTAATCGAAATTTAGCCACTTTTCATGTAAAAATAAATCTAAAGCAAAGCACTGTTCAAAATCCAAAAAAATACTCCAGTATAATATATTGAAATTTCGGTATAATATATTGGAACTCCAGTATAATATAGTGGAGTGGAGTTCCAGTATAATATACTGGAACTTTCCGCGTGTTGGAGTTCCAGCATAAAATACTGGAAGTTCATACACAGGTGTACCGATCTCTAGTATATTATGCTGGAACTTTTCGTGTTGCAGCAAAATAGGGGCTAATTTTCAATGGCTTTGCAAACACTAGCTATTTTTGAATGACCAGTCCGAAAACTGGCAAACCTGTGCTATTTTTACGTTTTTTTACTCAATACCAACCAAATCAAATCAAACCTAGTCGGGCTTTTTAATTGGTTTGATTTGACTTTTGAATTATGGAGGTCGAGCATTAAGGTTGTAGGTTAGGGGAAAGTTGGGGATATTTCTACAGCGCACTAGAGTGAGACTAGCCGGTTAGGAGTTAGTCTTATGATGCTACTAATCAGCTACTGATGTAGGGCTGTATCTGTTGGATATTAGTATACCATCTATCTTTTTCGTATTTCCTATATTTCTTATATTGTTGTTATTTTGTTATTTTATGTTATGTTATATATTTTATCTTATTTTATGTTATTTTATTATGAGTCTATTGATAGTACTAATATATCGTCTATTGCTGCTTCTTGAGCCGAGGGTCTCCTGGAAACAACCTCTTTGCCCCTCGGGGTAGGGTAAGGTCTGCGTACATATTATCTTCCTCATACCTCACTTGTGGGATTATACTGGGTTGTTATTGTTGTTGTTGAGACTTTTTGGTTGGGTATGATTTTCCGGATCGGTTTATACACCCCTAACAATGATACAATTCACGTGACATATAATTATAAATTTAAGAAGTATTTTTTTCTTTCTAAATTTTGGTGTCTAAGTCAAGCATATTTACGCGAAATAATACGTGGAATTATGCACTCAGCCAGAAATAGGCTGACCCCTGCCAAATGCCAATATTGGAATTGGTCTAAACCTTAGGGTTGGAAATCAGGCCACCGACCTTTGCTTTAACCGACGAAGACATGGATATCACCATCTTTGCGTGTCGTGCTTCAGGTCATTTTTTTGTTATATAATTTGAAGTTTTTCTATTAATTGAATAGCTAGCCATATACTTTTTAATCGTAAAAGAGACTAAGTTATATAATTGTACAAAAAATGTACACTTAATTAGCTTATAATGCAAGAACTTCTCAAGGGTTTTAATTAAGGCTTTGAGTGACTTTCCATATTAATTATCCTAAGATTTTAGTTTGATGTTCAAAATTTTCCACATGATATCAAAGCCAAATTTTGGTAAATTCATGCTTGCACTTATGTGTTAACCACATAATTATGTGCAAGAAAATATTGAGAGTTGAGTTATAAATCTTATAGGTATACAAGAGCATACAAAAGGGTTTATAAAAGTCTTTTGTTTCTATGTACATTTTTTGTCTTAAAGTTTTTGGTTGGATGTTCATATTCTTGCGTCGAATCGAGATCTAAGGGCGTTGATTGTATAGATTTTCCCCACATGGATTTGCATAATATAAGGGCTTAAACGAATTTACAAAGATTTTAGAATACTCCATCAATTAGTCTATTTTTTTAATTTGATGTATGAATTATCTTTCACATATTTTACTAAAAAGCAATTTTTAATACGGAAAACGATTCACTTACTTAATATTCTATTAATATTTAAAGTTAAACAAAAATATGTAATTTGAAATACCGATAAGGGCCTAAAATGACCATGAACTATAGGATTTGGTACTCCTATAATATTGCTCTTCATCCACCTATCTGGCTAAAATTACCCCTGACGTTAACCTTACAGCTTAAGCTTGCAACATATTAGGATCTTTAATGATTATCTCTCCGAAAAAATTAAATAAAATTGGAACGATATAGAGAAAATAGATACGGTTCTTTTCATGATGATGACATGGACAAATTGAGAAATGGTCCTTGGAAACTTCAAAAGGACTTCATAACTCAAAAGAAAAAAAAAATTTTATTTTATGTCTCATACAACTAGCCATTTGTATAAGATATTTTTTTTGTGTCACAGTTTTGTGGTCCCAAATTTTTGTGGATCCAGAAGTGTAAGATTGGGGTCCACAAATTTGTGAGACAAAAAGGAGCCTCACACAATTGTATGAGACATCTTTTTTGTCTCACAGTTTTGTGGACCCAGATTTTTGTGGATCCAGAAATATAAGATTGGGGTCCACAAATTTGTAAGACAAAAAGGAGCATCACACAACTAATATAAATTGTGTGAGACACACAATAAAACTTCTCGGCAGAGAAAATTAAGATGAGTTGCTTGTACTTTTGCAAAATTAATAGAGACTTCTTAGGTTTGTTCAAAATCTTAATTAAATTATTATTTTTAATCTTATTTTCTACAATCCTTATAAGGTGTTTCCGTTTATCTACTTTCAAGGTTACTTTGTTTATGTAACATTGTTAACAAGAGAATTGTATTTTAAATTCGTGATAATAAAATTTAAGTTGTGATTTTTAAATCATTAGACTCTTCTTTGAAATGTTGTTGCTATAATGTTTCTTGATATGATATTCCAGTTATTCCCCTTTAATCAAATCTTTAATCAAAGATATTTACATATAACCCCATAGGGTTCCGATGACATATTGTGATTTTATCATATTTATTCAATAGCCAAACAAAAAACATGTCATATATTAAAACAATTATTAATCGTAATGTGTTTAAATCATTACATAATAAACTGAATATCAAGCATACCAAACTGTATACCCAATTAATATATGACAAGGTATTAAATATTCATCTGTTAAAGGAAAAGTTAAATTGAAAAAAAGATAAACTAGTATAGCATATGAATCATATATGTCTTGATGACAAAGAGAATTTAACATATAAAAAAGGTCGAGAAAATAAATAATGTGACTAACCAATATAGAGGCGAAGTTAAGATTTTAATTTTATGGATTTTAAATTTTAGAACGATGATTTCACGTGCTAATAATTGGGTTCTAAATTTAGTATTTGTATATATTTACTGATTTTTAATACAAATATACTAATAGAATAAAAGCTGTTGGGTTCGGCCGGAGACAGATGGTCTAACCAAGAGCACCATTTCATGACTTCATTCCCTTGGACTAAGTATAAAAGTAAAATGGAGACATTCTGATGCCTTGGTCCAATAATTCAAGTCACCTTTCTTGGAAATCCACAACATTTTAAGTTAATAGTATCTAAGATCATTCACACTTTAGCAAAAAAAGTTAATTTAAGATTTTATATATTACTCTTGTAGGATGTAGTAATCCGATAGATTCGTAAATATGGTTGAAAGGAAAAGAAAAAGAGGAAAAATCCTCAGTTAAATTCGAACCTTGCACGTAAATAATATATAGCATGTTTGGCCAAGATATTCCAATCTTAAAAGCACCTTTTTTCCAAAAAAAAAAAAGTATTTTTTTCAAAGTTTAAGTGTTTGGCCAAGCGCTTGGAAGAAAAAGGAAAAGTACTTTTGAGGAGGAGCAAAAACGGTCAAACAATTTTGAAGAAGTAGAAAAAAGTAGTTTCTATCCTAAAGCACTTTTGAGAAAAATACACTTAGAAGCAGTTCTTAAAAGTTTGGCCAAACACTAATTGTTGCTCAGAAGTGCTTGTTTGCAACAAATTATTTTTGATACATAAATAAATCGTAACCACAATATAAATATGAAGAAACACAATTTTATTGGTAACAATGCGGGTACAATTCTGTTTATCCCATGATTCTTCCATCCGCTTTATTCTACGTGATTCGAGGACCTTTGCAACATATTTCTTGAACGTAGGACTTTAAGCAAGACATATTTGACATGTCTTTGATCTCTTAATGTATATTCCAAGAGTTTCATGAATTTCAGAGATCTCATATTTGATCTCTTTCTGCATATTCCGAGAGTTTATGAAATTGTTGAGATCCTCTTTAAAGGACACATTTAGCCTTATTTATAGGCATGAATTAGGGTTTTGGGTGAATAGCCACCAAGTAACCCTAATAGACTCCTAAAATTTTAAGAGTTGTCTTAAATGTAGGATTTATCTTGATCTGTTAAAATTTTAGTATCTACAAATGCCCCATACTTCGAGGTTTGCCGAGAAGTAGGCTTGCTGAAACTTGAAGACGATACTTGAAGTACCCGATCATCGCAACAGATAATCTTGAAACTTGAAGTTTGTGATTTGCAGGAGGAAGAGATGAAGGGCAGAACTGGTCCCACTGGGCGTGTCAATTTGTTTGCAATAAATTTATGGAGAGAAAAATAAAACTGCAATCACAAAAATTATAAAGAAAAAAATATTTTATTGATAAACGTTGTAGGTGACAATTCTGTTTATCCCTTGATTCTTTCATTCGATTTATTCTACGTGATTCGAGGGCCTTAGCGGTGTATTTCTCGAACGTAGGACTTTTAGCAAGACATAGTTGACATGTCTTTGATTAATGAATATTCCAAGAGTTTCATGAAATTTCAGAGATCTCACATTTGATCTATTTGTGAATATTCCGAAAGTTTATGGAATTGTGAGATGCTTTATTTCCTTATATAGGTGTGAGTTAGAGTTTAGGGTAGAGTAACCTCCAAAAAACTCTAATAGACTCCTAGGATTTCAAGAGTCATATAGTAACTTTAATTAATATATGCCCCCTACTTCAAGGTTTGTCGGGATGTAGGCTTGCCGAAACTTTAAGACGAGACTTGAAGTACTCGACCATCGCAATAAATGGATTTGAAACTTGGAGTTTTCGATTTACGTGAGGAAGAGATGAAGGGCGGAATTGGTTCCACTGGGCATGCTAATTTGTTTACAACAAATTTATATAGAGAAAAATAAAAGTGCAATCACAAACAACTAAAAAAAAAGGATTTTATTGATTATAGGTTATAACTCTATTTATCCCTTGATTCTTCCCTCCGATTTTTTCTACGTGATTCGAGGGCCTTAGCAGCGTATTTCTCGAATGTAGGACTTTTAGCAAGGCATATTTGACATGTATTTGTTCTCTTAATGAATGTTCCAAGAGTTTTATGGAATTTTGCAGATCTCACATTTGA
The DNA here is from genome assembly GCA_026770625.1 of Nicotiana glauca. Taxonomy (NCBI): domain Eukaryota; kingdom Viridiplantae; phylum Streptophyta; class Magnoliopsida; order Solanales; family Solanaceae; genus Nicotiana; species Nicotiana glauca. The sequence continues at coordinate 28,423 of MU731049.1, forward strand.
TCTCTTTGTGCATATTCCGAGAGTTTATGAAATTGCTGAGATGCTCTTTGAAGGACACATGTAACCTTATTTAAAAGTATGAATTAGGGTTTGGGTGGAGTAGCCACCAAGTAACTCTAATAGACTCCTAATATTTCAAGAGTTGTCTTGAATGTAGGATTTATCTTGATCTTGCTTCATTTATAGAGTAGCCTCCCACTAGGCGTGCCAATTTGTTTGCAACTATTTTTCAACATATGAAAAATAAACTGCAATCACAAAATAAGAGAAAAATATTTCTATTAATCAATTGTGAGTACAATTCTGTTTCTCCCTTGATTCTTCTCTCCTCATTATCTCCGTGATTCGAGGGCTGAAGCCCCATATTTCTTGAATACAGGATGATGCAGGCCTCCTGAGGATGTATTTAATCTCCATCTTCTTGAACTATTTGATTGTCAATAAGTATCCGGCCATATATATTTTGATCTATTTGTCAATATCACAAAAGTTTATGGAATTTTGAGATAACCCTTCAAAGGAATATGTATCATTTTATATAGGTGTGAGTTAGGGTTTAGGGTGGAGTAACCTCCAAGAGACACTAATAGACTTTAGGATTTCAAGAGTCATATAGCATCTTTAATTTAGGATTTGGCTTGATCCCTTAAATTCAGATGTCTATTGTGTTTTTCAAATTATTTAGCCAAACTGCTTCTCACCAAAAGTGCTTTTGAGAAAAAATATTTCTCAAAATAAACTATTTTTTATAGCTTGGCCAAACAGGCTAATAGTTGCAACTCTAAACCAACAAACTGCAATAGTCTTAGAGCTCGTTTGGATTGGCTTATTTTAAGTGTTTTTAAGCAAAAATAACTTTTAAGCTATTCTGTAATATTTGAAAAAAGTAAAAAAAAAAAGTATTTTTAAGCTAAAATAACAAAAACAAGCTAAAAGTTAAAATTTCTAACTTATTGACTTATACTTAAAAGTCATTTTAAAAAGGTCCATCCACCGGGCTGTTAGTTTAATCTCATCCTACCATTAAAACAAGGGTATTTTTATAATGAATTTCCATTTCGTTAATATTAGTCCTGGTTTTTTTCCTTTGGTTTACTCTTCTTAATTTTCCAATTATTTATAATTTCCGTATACGTAAATTGAATGGGGTTATACAACAACCTATTAGTTAAAGGGAAACTGTTACGATCCGAATTTCCCACCCTCGGTGGTTGTGATGGCACCTACTAATAAGAGCGAGGCAAGCCAAAATTAATTACCTTTCATTTAAACACATGTTCCTTTCTGATAATTAACAGCATTAAGATAAAAGCAACATAATTGAAATCATAAGCGGAAGTCTCAAATTTAGATAGCTGAACGAAACACGGGATCCCAACATATATCTCTACCCAAGAACTGGAGTCACATACTCACGAACATCTAAGAAGTACTAAATACAAAGTCTTAAAGAAACATAAATCTGTTTATCTCAAATACAATGAGATGACAGTCTAATGTAAGGATAGAGGAGACGCCGGGCCTGCGGACGCCTGCAGGGCTACCTCGATGTCTCGATGGACTGAAGGCTTACTCCCGTACTAGTGCTGCTACTGCTCGAAATCTGGACCTGTGCAAATAGCACAGAGTGTAGCATCAGCACAACCGACATCATGTGCTGGCAAGTGTCTAGCCTAACCCCAATGAAGTAGTGATGAGGCTAGACTGGACCACCACATAAACCTGTACAATTATAATATATATATATATATATATATATATATATATATATAATACACAACGGAATCGAAAATACAAGACAAGTAAACAATATGGGAGGGGGAGCATGCTGTGGGGAGATAACAATATTAATAGTAAATCCAAGACAACAGTCTGGGGACAGTTAGGAATTTACAGCGGACAAGAACCAAACACCCCAAATAAACACACTTGTATCAATAATTGTTGCGGCGCGTAACTCGATCCCAATATATAACAACACTGTTGCGGCATGTAACCCGATCTATGTATATGTCATTGTTGTGGCATGCAGCTCGATCCATATCATCATTGTTGCGGCGTGCAACCCGACCCACATCATCGTTGTTGCGGCGTGCAACCCGACCCATATCATTTAATACTCTTCCTCATCCAATCAACAATCACAACAAGGGAAAGAGAATAAATCAAACAAGAATAGAAGTCCCGACAAGGGCACACAATCAAACAAATAGAAACCTGGTAAGGGTACAACATCAATAACCCATAACGTCCTGGCAAGGGAATAAATCATTAACTCTTCTATTTCTTTCGTTTTCATTTCATGATTCACATAATCACTTAAGCCAAGCTCCAATGAGTTACTTATCTCATATACCTTCACGATTTACATTTCTAAACCGAGCCAATGCTCCACAAAGTTCCAAAATCACAATTGCTATCACAAGGCCTTTACCACATATAGAAATCATCAATTAAACATGGAAGGCATAACAACAACCAACTATCCGCAAATAAGGACTCACGGTCATGCTAGACACCAATGTATAGATACTCTTCACCATGCCTATACATCGTACTTGATAAATTAGCAGATAGCAACCAAGACTCAACTCCTATTCCCTCAAGCTAGGGTTAAACCAAACACTTACCTCAACTTCCGCGGCCAATTCAATCCTCAACAATTGCTTTCCCTCTCGAATTCGGCTCCGACTCAACCAAATCTATACAATAATGACTTCATAGAATCCATATGTGCTAAACAAATCAAACCCGGTATCTAATTATAGGTTTTTGATCATTTTTTCCCAAAAGGTCAAAAATGCCCCCTGGCCCACATGGTCAAACCCGAGGTTCGAACCAAAATTCGATTACCCATTCCCCCGTGAACTCAAACATATAATTTATTTTGGAATCGGACCTCGAATTGAGGTCCAAAATCCCTAATTTTAGAAAACCTAGGTTCTACCCAAAATTTCCAAAATTCCCCATTACAAATCTTTGTTTTGAAGTTGAAATTAAGTTAAAAGGTGTTAAGGAGTGAAGAAAATGAGTTAGAAATTACTTACCAATCGTTTTGAAGAAGAAGAATTGTTTGAAAAATCGCCTCTTATGTTTTGGGTTTTTTGAAAACATGAAAAATATCTGAAATTCCCGTCTTTATATACCCCCCTGAAGGACCAACAAGGACCGCGCAAAAAGGGACCGCGACCGCACTGAAGTGCTGGGCAAAAACATAACTCTTTGAACCTTCCGGCGCGGACCACACAGAAATGGAACGCGATCGCGCTGGTTGACCTGGAAAAATGCTGGCTCTTTGAAGCTAGCTACGCGGACCACGCATGGACGACCACGGCCGCGCAGCTTCCACTGCGAACTACGCTAACGCGACCCTGGCCGCGCAGCACGCACCGGGATGCGCTGGAGCCTGCAATTCCTCCTGAACCTGCAACATCTGTTATTATAGGTCTAAGACCTCCCGGAACCTACTCAAAATTTGCCTGAGCCCTCGGGGCTCCAAACCGAACATTCACACTAACTCAACAACATACTACGAACTTAAACGTGCGATCAAGTTGCCAAAATAACATCAAGAACGAGGAATCAAACCTCAAAATCACTAGTTTTTCTTCAAACTTTATAAATTTTCAAATTTAGAGTTTTAAGTACGAAACACGTCAAACGACATCCGATTTCAACCAAACTTCACAAAAATATCTTAAAACACATATAAGACCTATACCGGGCGCCGGAACCAAATACGGGCCCGATACCAACACGTTCTATTCAATTTTCATTTCCATTTTCCTTAATAATTTCAGAAAAATAATTTCTTTTAAAAATTTATTTCTCGGGCTCGGGACCTCGAATTTCGATTCCGGGCATACGCCCGAGTCCCATATTTTTCCACGGACCCTCCGGGACCCTCAAATCATGGGTCCGGTTCCATTTACCTAAAATGTTGACCAAAGTCAAACTTATTCATTTTAATACCAAATTTTAGCATTTTTCACAAAATTTCACATTTGAACTTTCCGGCTACGCGCTCGGACTGCGCACGCAAATCGAGGTGACTAAAATGAGGTTTTCAAGGCTCGGAAGCACAGAAAGGGTAAGGAAATTGGGTCATCACATTCTCCACCTCTAAAACAACCGTTCGTCCTTGAACGGACAAAAGAAAGAAGTACCTGAGTCGGGGAAAAGATGGGGATAACGGCTCCACATATCAGACTCGAACTCCCAGGTCGATGCCTCAGGAGGCTGACCTCTTCATTGAACACAAACAGAGGGAAAGCTCTTGGATCTCAACTGACGAACCTGCCGGTCCAGAATAGCTATCGGTCCCTCCTCGTAAGACAAATCCTTGTCCAACTGGACAGTGCTGAAATCTAACACGTGGGCTGGATCGCCGAAATATCTCTGAAGCATGGATTCATGAAAAACTGGATGCACGGCTGATAAGCTAGGCGGCAATGCAAGTCTATAAGCCACCTCTCCCACTCGATCAAGAATGTCAAATGGCCCAATGAACCTAGGGCTAAGCTTGCCCTTCTCTCCAAACCTCATCGCGCCCTTCATAGGCGACACTCGGAGCAATACTCACTCACCCACCATGAAAGCCAAGTCTCGAACCTTGCAATTTGCATAGATCTTTTGCCGCGACTGAGCCGAACGAAGCGTGTCCTGAATGATCTTGACCTTGTCCAAGGCCTCCTGAACCAAATCCCTACCTATCAACCGAGCTTCTTCGGCTCAAACCATCCAATCGGAGACCGACACCGCCTACCATATAAAGCCTCATAAGGAGCCATCTGAATGCTCGACCAGTGGCTGTTGTTGTAGGCAAATTCCGGTAAAGGCAAGAACTGATCCCACGAACCTCCAAAGTCAATAACACAAGCCCGGAGCATATCATCCAAAATCTAAATATTCCGCTCGGACTGACCGTCCGTCTGGGGATGAAATGTTGTGCTCAACTCAACCCGTGTGCCCAACTCTCGCTGCACCGCTCTCCAAAAGTGCAAGGTAAACTACGTACCCTGATCTGATATGATAGATACGGGCACACCATGAAGGCGAACAATCTCCCGAATATAAATCGCAGCGAACCTCTCCGAGGAATATGAGACTGCCACAGGAATGAAATGTGCTTACTTGATCAGTCTATCAACAATAACCCAAATCGCATCGAACTTCTTCCGAGTCAATGGAAGTCCGGTAACGAAGTCTATAGTGATCCTCTCCCACTTCCACTTGGGAAGCTTCATCCTCTGAAATAAACCAACAGGCCTCCGATGCTCATACTTGACCTGCTGATAATTTAAACACCGAGCCACATATGCTACAATATCCTTCTTCATCCTACGCCACCAATAATGTTGCCGCAAGTCCTGATACATCTTTGCGGCGCCCGGGTGAATAGAGTACCGGGAACTATGAGCCTCCTCTAAAATCGAATCTCGAAGCCCATCCACATTGGGCACGCAAACTCGCCCCTGCAATCTCAAGACTCCATCATCACCAATGGTAACCTGTTGGGCACCTCCACGCTGCACCGTGTCTCTAAGGACACACAAATGGGGATCATCAAACTGCCGATCACGGATACGCTCCAATAATGAAGAACGAGCGACCGTGTAAGCCAACACACGATTGGGCTCAGAAACATCCAATCTCACGAACTGATTGGCTAAGGCCTGAACATCCAAAGCAAACAGCCTCTAACTGACTGGAATATAAGCAAGACTGCCCATACTGGCTGACTTCCTACTCAAAGCATCGGCCACCACAATGGCCTTCCCTGGATGGTATAAAATGGTGACATCATAATCTTTTAACAACTCCAACCACCTCCTCTGCCTCAAATTCAACTCCTTCTGCTTGAACAAGTACTGAAGACTTTTGTGGTCAGTGAACACCTCACATGCCACGCCATACAAATAGTGCCTCCAAATTTTCAAGGCATGAACAATAACTGCTAACTCTAAATCATGCACTGGATAGTTCTTCTCATGAATCTTCAACTGTCTCAAAGCATAGGCAATAACCTTGCCACCCTGCATCAACACTGCACCAAGCCCAATACGGGAAGCATCACAATAGACAGTATAAGGCCCTGATCCTGTGGGCAAAGCCAACACTGGTGCTGTAGTCAGAGCTGTCCTGAGCTTCTGAAAGCTCGCCTCACACTCGCTCGACCATCTGAACTGGGCACCCTTCTGGGTCAACCTGGTCATCGGGGTTGTGATAGATGAAAACCCCTCTACAAACCGACTGTAGTAGCCTGCCAATCCCAAGAAACTCCAAATCTCTGTAGTCGATGCTGGTCTAGGCCAGTTCTTGACAGCCTCAATCTTCTTTGGGTCCACCTGAATACCCTCTGCTGATAAAACGTGATCCCAGAAATGCTACTGAACTCAGCCAGAACTCACACTTGGAGAACTTGTCATATAACCGACTATCCCTCAGAGTCTGAAGAACCACTCTAAGGTGTTACTCGTGCTCCTCCTGGCTGCGGGAGTATACCAAAATATCATCAATAAAGACTATCACGAACATGTCTAAATTTGGCCTGAACACTCGGTTCATCAACTCCATAAATGCTGCTGGGGCATTGGTCAACCCAAATGACATGACCAAGAACTCATAATGCCCATACCGAGTGCGGAAAGCTATTTTAGGGACATCAGATGCCCTAATCCTCAACTGATGGTAGCCAGATCTCAAGTCAATCTTGGAAAATACCCTGGCACCCTGAAGTTGGTCGAACAAATCATCATTCCTCGGCAGTGGATACTTATTCTTAATCGTTACCTTGTTCAATTGTCGGTAATCTATGCACATCCTCATTGATCTGTCCTTCTTCTTGACAAATAACACCGGCGCACCCCAAAGAGAGACACTGGATCTAATGAAACCCTTCTCTAGCAAATCCTACAATTGTTCCTTTAACTCCTTCAGCTCCGGCGGGGCCATACGATATGGCAAAATAGAAATGGGTTGGGTGCCCTGAGCCAAATCAATATAGAAATCGATGTCCCTATCGGGTGGCATACCCGGCAGGTCTGAAGGGAAACCATCTAGAAACTCCCGGACAATAGGCACAGAATCTATAGGAGGGACCTCAGCACTGGAATCACGAACATAGGCCAAATAGGCCAGATACCCCTTCTCGACCATGTGTCGAGCCTTCACGTGCGAAATAATACAGCGGGTAGAATAGCTTGGAGTGCCTCTCCATTCTAAACGAGGCATATCCGACAACGCTAAGGTCACTGTCTTGGCATGACAATCCAAGATAGTGTGATAGGGTAATAGCCAATCCATACCCAATATGATATCGAAGTCAACCATATCTAACAGCGACAAATCTACATGGGTCTCCAGACCCCCAATCACAATAACATACAAACGATGGACTCGGTCGACCACGATAGAGTCACCCACCGGTGCAGTCACATATACAGGAATATCAAAGCATTACTAGGCATGACCAAGCATGGTGCTAAATAAGATGAAACATATGAATACGTAGACCCTGGATCAAATAGTACCGAAGCATCTCGATCACAAACCAGAATTGTACCTGTGATGACTGCATCTGAAGCCTTAGCCTCGAGCCTGGCCTGAAGAGCATAAAAACGGGGCTTGGCCCTACCACCCTGAACTGTATCCCTAGGTCGATCTGCTGCTAGTTGACCTCAGTCCCTGGCGGTCTGAGCTCTACCTCTATGACCTCTGCCTCCACTTCTATGACCTCTACCTCCACCTCTGGCTGGCTGTGGGACATATAGTGCCTGAATCATAGGACGGGGACCCTGCTACTATGACTGAGTACCCCTCAATCTCGGGCAAGCCCTCCTGATGTGACCATACTCACCACACTCATAACATCCCTCCGAACGTTGTGGTTGAGGAAGCTGTGGCTGGCCCTGGCGGCCTGAATGACCTCTACGGAAACTCTGAAGTGGCGGTGCACTGATAGGAGCTGGCAGTGCACTGAATGACTGCTGATCATAATAGTGTGCCCGAGAACCACGACCACCTGATGTACCATGAGAAGGGCCGACTGAAAGGTCCTAGGAGGATGGCCTCTACCATATGAATCTCTACCTCCAGACGAGGTACCACTGAATCTACCGGAGTGACGGGCTCTCTTGTCTCCCCTGTGACCACCTCCCTATGACAGGACCATCTCAACTATGCGGGCCACATTGGTCACCTCCTGAAAGCTGATCTCACTACCAGTCTCCCTAGCCATCTGGAGACAAATCGCTGAATCAAACCATCAATAAATCTCCTCACCCTCTCTCTCTCTCACCGGGAAGTATGACAAGAGCATGGCAAGCTAGATCAATGAACCTGGTCTCATACAGACTGACCAACATAGAAACTTGCTGGAGGCACTCAAACTGCCTCCGATAAGCATCTCTCTGAGTTACAGGGAGAAACTTCTCCAGGAACAACTCTGAAAACTGATCCCAAGTCAAAGACGACGACCTTGCTGGTCTAGCTAAACAGAAATCCCTCCACCAAGTCTTGGCGGATCCAGATAGGCAAACTGCAGCAAAATCAACTCCATTGGACTCAACAATGACCATGTTCCGAAGAACCTTGTGGCAGCTATATAAGAATTCCTGGGAGTCCTCAGAAGAAGCACCGCAGAATATAGCAGTGAAGATCTTGGTAAACCTATACAGCCTCCACAAAGCATTTGCGGACATAGCCGCGCCATCGCCGGTCTGAGCAACTACCCCCGGCTGAACTGTCATAGCTGGCTGAACCACTGGAACCTGACCCTGGGGAGCCACCTGCTCCGGAGTACGTGCAACAGGAGTCTGGGATCCTCCTCCAGTCTAAGAAGTGGCTGGTGCTACAGGAAGCAATCCTGCTCGGGTGACACTCTCTATGAGGCCCACGAACCGGACCAAAGCATCCTGAAGAATTGGGGTAGCAATAAACCCCTCTGGGACCTGAGTTGGGCCCACCGGAACTGCTGCGACTGGGGCCGAAACCTCCTCATCAATGTCAACCTGAGGCTCTGCCACTGGTGCTGCGGCTCGGGGCTGAGCTCTGCCCCTACCTCGGCCTCTAACACGGCCTCATCCTCTGCCCCTAGCGGGAGCTACTTGGGGCTCGGACTGCTGATCAGAAGATGAGGAAGTGCATATTTTTGCCATCTGCGAAAGAACAGAGTAGAAATTCAATTAGTATTAAGAAATAGAACCGCACAACAAGAGAGAACAAATGTGAAACTTTTCCTAACTCTGTAGCCTCTAGGGATAAATACAGACGTCTCTGTACTGATCCCTCAGACTCTACCAAGTTTGTCCGTGAGTTGTGAGACCTATGTAACCTAATGCTCTGATACCAACTTGTCACGACCTGGATTTCCTACCCTTGGGGGTCGTGATGGCGCCTACTAATAAGAGCTAGGCAAGACAAACTTAATTACTTTTCATTTAAACACATGTTCCTTTCTGATAATTAACACATGTTTATGTGGTGGTCCAACCTAGCCTCGTCACTACTTCGCCGGGGTTAGGCTAGATACTTACCAGCACATGGGGTCGGTTGTGCTGATACTGCACTCTGTGCTATTTGCAAAGGTCCAGGTTTCGAGCAGCAGCAACAGTACTAGCATGGGAGTAGGCCTTCAGTCCATCGAGACACCGAGGTAGCCTTGCAGGTGTCCGCAGGCCCGGCGTCTCATCTATCCTTACTTTTGACTGTCATCTCATTGTATTCGAGATAAACAAATTTATGTCTCTTTCAGACTTTGTATTTAGTACTTCTTAGATGTTCGTGAGTATGTGACTCCAGTTCTTGGGTAGAGATATATGTTGGGATTTCGTATTTTATTCAGCTATTTAGATTTGAGACTTCCGCTTATGATTTTAATCTCGTTGCTTTTATTTTAATGTTGTTAATTATTAAAGGGAACATGTGTTTAATCGATCAGTAGGTCAATTTGGCTTGCCTATCTTCTACGAGTAGGCGCTATCACGACTCTCGAGGGTGGAAAAATTCGGTCGTGACAAGTTGGTATCAGAGTCGTTATCCTCATCTATTTCCCAACTCAGGTACGTCTTTCTTTTGTCCATTCGAGGATGAACGGTTGTTTTAGAGGTGGAGAATGTGATGACCCAAAGGGCTCATCACCTATTTTCTCTCTCTTTCTGTGCTTTCGAGGCCTCGAAGACCTCATTTGTGGTTGCCTCAATTTGCGTGTGCAGTCCGGGCGCGTTGCCGGAAAGCCTAAATATGAATTTTGTGTGAAAAATGCTTAAAATTTGATATTAATATGAATAAATTTGACTTCGGTCAACATTTTAGGTAAACGGACCCGGACCCGTAATTTGATGGTCCCGGAGGGTCCGTAGAAAAATATGGGACTCGGACATATGCCCGGAATCAAATTTCGAGGTCCACAGCATGAGAAATGAATTTTTCTGTGAAATTATTTTTCTGAAATTGTTAAGGAAAATGGAAATGAAAATTTATTACAATGTATTGGTATCGGGCCCGTATTTTGGTTCCGGCCCGTATTTTGGTTCCGGCACCCGATACAGGTCTTATATGTGTTTTAAGAGGTTTTTGTGAAATTTGATTGAAATCGGACGTCATTTGACGTGTTTCGGACTTAAAACTCTAAATTTGAAAGTTTATGAAGTTTGAAGAAAAACTAGTGATTTTGAGCTTTGATTCCTTGTTCTTGATGTTATTTTGGCGATTTGATCGCACGGTTAAGTTCGTAGGATGTTGTTGAGTTAGTGTATGTTTGGTTAGGAGCCCTGAGGGCTCGGGAGTGTTTCGGAGGTACTCCGGGGTAGTTTTGAACTTACAAAGATTGCAGGTTTTTGCTTCAGCTGTGCAGGTCCCTTTTTGTTCTTCGCGTTCGCGACGCATCCTTCGCGTTCGCGATGCTATGATCTTTCACTTCATCGCGTTTACATACTAGCCTCGTGTTCGCATAGAGATTTGACTCTGAGGACTCGGCCCTCTTTTACTCTTCGCGTTCGCATCCACCCACTCGCGAACGTGTAGTGTTGCAGGTCCCCTTCTTTGCATTCGCATTAAGGTCCACGCATTCGTGTAGGCCAAGTTCTGGACCTCCAGCCTTTCCTCTTTGCCTTCGCATCTTTCCCATCGCGAATGCGATGCCCGTCCCAGATTACCCTTCATGAACGCGACCCTCTTTCCGTGAACGCAAAGGGGCAATTTCGCCCAGCTATAATTTTAATTTCAAGACCGAATAGTGACAGGATTTTCATAAGCTTTCACAAAACCCTTCTCCTCCAATGTCCTAGGCAGCCACTGAAGTTTTATTCCACTAACACTTCTTGGGTAAGTAAATTTCAACTCGTTTTCTTCATTTTCCATCAAAATCTCTTGAGTTCCTAGACCTAAAACATGTAATCTAGGGTAGAAATTGGGGGAGATGGGTAGAGTTAGGGCTTTAGACTTTTTCTTGATTTAGACCTCGTTTTGGGGTCGGATTTGAAAATAAATTATATATTTGGGCTCGTGGATGAATGAGGGATTTAATTTTGGTTCGAACCTCATGTTTTGGCAAAGCGGGCCCAGGGGCGATTTTGGAATTTTTAGGAAGAAAGCTTGAAAATCTATATTTAGGCATTGGGTTTAATTTATTTAGCCTATATTGATATTATGAAGTCCTTATTGTATAGATTTGATTGAGTTGGAGCCGAATTCGAAAAGGAAAGCGGTCGTTGTGGATTGATTTGGCCGTGGAAGTTGAGGTAAGTGTTTGGTTTAACCCTAGCTTGAGGGAATA
>MU731049.1:62344-91302 GCA_026770625.1 Nicotiana glauca
GAATGAATGGGGTTGTACCTTAGTAGTAGTACCATTTTAAGTAGGTTAGTTCCAGTTGTTTGGTAGTCTCTCACCGTTCCCTTCTTCGAGTTTGTGCGAACCTTTACCGGTAATCTCGACAATCTGATATGGACCTTCCCAATTCGGTCCTAGCTTCCCTTCATTTGGGGTCCAGGTGAATTTTGTTTGAAACTCGTGGGGGCTCAGAATGACCGGAAGCTTTCCCCAAGATAAGTATTTTTTAGAATATAATTTTACAACCTTTAAATTGGTTTGAAAACTTGAAGGCCTTATGTTTGATTACGGGCTTCGGACGTCTCCGAGCCATTTTTAGGGTGGTCGTAGCCTTTCAAATTTGGGCACTGCCTAATAGGCTTTGTGCCTCCGTGCCTCGATAACCGGGGCCATCAAGGTTTATTTTGGACGATAGACCCCGAGTGGGAGTAGTCGTAGCCTTTTCAATTTAGGCACTACCTAATAGGTTTTGTACCTTCGGACTTCGATACCCGAGCCATCGATCTTGCCTTGGATGACAGTCCTCGGGTGGGGGTGATCTTCCTGATCCGGATAGAGGCGGCCCTTGGACTTGATATCCTTAAGGAACAAAATGTAATAGTCTTAATGGAAAAATATGTATCTGCAAGGTGGAAATTTTCTTTTATTCCTGTGCGCAATATACAAGATCGTGAGTGTGTAAAATATTTGTGTTACGGATTAAGTGTTCTATGAGGGGACGATTCATTTGACTGTTTGCTCCTTACAATAAATCCTATCCACTAAGTCCAAAATATTCAAGCACAAAGTTTCCTTCCTTGCTAAAATCATTACCCGAGGGTGATGGCCCCAATATTCAAGTCCAATCATTTATAGTGCTCGAATAATATTGAAGTGACCCTCGATTCCGGTTCATAATCAGTCTTCGATTTTAAGTTAGCACGATCCGGTGTTTCCTCGTTAAAACCCTTGTCGAAAACCTCAATCGGGACAAAACCGGTTCAAGAGAAAAAGAGTGCAATGCGTGCTTTCAGGCCTAATAGCTGCATCATTCCTTGGTTGTTGCATGTAAGTGTTAGTCTAATCTGCTTATATATATATAAAGAATGAATGGGGTTGTACCTTAGTAGTAGTACCGTTTTAAGTAGGTTCGTTCCAGTTGTTTGGTAGTCGCTCACCGTTCCCTTCTTCGAGTTTGTGCGAACCTTTACCGGTAATCTCGACAATCTGATATGGACCTTCCCAATTCGGTCGTAGCTTCCCTTCATTCGTGGTCCAGGTGTTTAGTGTCACCTTTCTCAACACCAATTCCCCAATATTGAAATGTCATAGGTTGGCTCTCCGATTGTAATACCTTTCGATCTGTTGTTTTTGGGCGGCCAACCGAAAGAGGGCGGGCTCGTGCCTCTCGTCCAATAGTTCTAGGATCGTGCTCATGGCCTTACCATTTGACTCTTCGGTCATATATCGGAACCTGAAACTCGATTCTTCTACCTTGACTAGTATTAGAGTTCCAGCACCGTAAACCAACAAAAACGGGGTGGTCCCAGTATTAGATTTTGAGGACGTATGATATGCCCACGATACTTCGAGCAAAATTTCCTTCCATTTCCCTTTGGCGTCGGTCAATCTCTTCTTGAGGTTTTGGAGTATGGTCTTGTTAGTAAACCCCCATGTCTATTTCCACTAGAGTTATAGGGTGTTTATAGGATTCTTTTGATTTTATGGTCCTTGAAAAATTTGCTTACCTTACTACTGATGAAATGCTTCCCGTTGTCACATACGATCTTGCCGGCATTCCGAACCGGCTTATTATGTACTCCCAAATAAAATCAATAACTTCTTTCTCCACGAATTTCTCAAATGATTGGGCTTCAACCCATTTAGACCAGTCATAAATAATATGAATTGAGAGCCCATGGCAGGGGACCAAGATAAGACCAAATATAGTAACTCCTCAAGCTGGTAGATCATCGGTGCGTGCCTCTAACATCTATCACATTTTCGTACGAACTCCTTCGCGTCTTTCTTTATATCGCTCCAGTAGTATCCGACCCTAATTATCTTACAAACCAGCGACTCGGCACCCGAATGATTCCCATAGGTGCCCTCGTGAACTTCCCTCAAGACATATTCGGTATTTCCCGGTCCCAGACATATGGCGAGTGGTCCATCGAACATTCTCTTGAATAAGGTGTTATCTTCAGACAGGCTGAACCTGGCATCTTCATGCGTAGAGCTCTCAATTCTTTAGGGTCCGAGGGTAGCATCCCGGTCTTTAGGTAATATATATACTTGTGTCTCCAATCCCAAGTTAAGTTTGTCGAGTTTATCTTGGTGTGGCCCTCTTCCACAACTGATTTCATGAGTTGTACGACCATTCTCGAGCTGGATTCATCATCATCAACCGACGATCCCAAGTTAGCTAGAGCATTGGTCTCGTTGTTTTGATCTCGGGGTACATGTTGCAGGGTTCTCCTTGAATCGATGCAGTGTTACCTGCGGTTTATCCAGGTATCTTCACATTCGTTCCTCTTTCACTTCGAATGTCCCATTGACCTGATTCACCTCCAGGAGAGAATCTCACTTAGCTTCGATCACTTCGTCCTCCAGGATTTTAGCCAATTCGAGACCTGTAATAATGTCCTCACACTCGGCCTTATTGTTAGTCAATTTTACAGTTATAATAGATTTCCTAACTACATTACTTGTTTGTGGCTTTAACACGATGCCAAGTCTAGACCCTTTCATGCAAGGCACCATCCGTAAAGAGGGTCCAGATCACTGAGTAAGTCCCCGAACAATTCCCTTTCGACTTTGGGTACTAGGGCCGGTGTGAAGTCGGCCACAAAGTCTGCAAAAATTTGGGATGTGATGGTGGTTTGGGGTAGATAATTGATATGGTACCCTCTGATTTCCACGGCGCATTTGGCCAATCGGCCCGAGAGCACGGATTTATACAGTATGTTTCTTAACAGGTAGATAGTTATGACACATATGGGATGGCGCTGAAAATATGGCTTAACTTTTTGGAGGCGCTTAGCAAAGCGAGCGCCAATTTTCTAGGTGAGGATACCTATTTTTGGCATTGCCTAGAGTCCTGCTAATATAGTAGATAGGAAATTACGTATCTCCCTCCTCCCAGACAAGGACGCCACCTATCGTTATCTCGGATACCACGAAGTATGGGTAAAACTGCTCTTCTGCCTTTGGAGTATGAAGCAAAGGCAGGCTCGAAAGGTATCGCTTGAGTTCTTCGAAGGCTTAGTGGAACTCCGGGGTCCATGAGAAGTAATTCTTCTTCTTCTTCTTCAATAACGAGAAAAACTGGTGGCTCTTGTCGAAGGATTTTGAAATGAATTGACCCAAGGCGGCTATGGTCCCGATTAGTTAGCCTTTGAACGAACTTAACATTGTCCACCACAGTGATGTCCTCAATGGACTTGATCTTGTCGGGATTGATCTCGAATCCCTAGTTGGACATCATGAATCCGAGGAACTTTCCAGACCCGACTCCAAATGCGCATTTCTCCGGGTTCAGCTTCATATTGTATTTTTTCAATGTGCTGAAGGTTTCCTGTAAATGTTTCAAATGGTCCTTTGCTCGCAGGGACTTAAATAACATATCATCAATGTAAACCTCCATTTATTTTCCTATTTGTTCTTCGAGCATCCAGTTTACTAGGCGTTGGTAAGTGGAACCGGCATTTTGCAGTCCAAATGGCATTGCATTATAACAGTAGGTGATGTATTTAGTGATAAAGGAAGATTTTTCTTGGTAGTCTAGGTCCATCTAGATTTGGTTGTACCCGGAGTAGGCGTGAGAAAATTATGTATCTCATGGTCGGTCTTTGCATCGATCATGCGACCGATGTTAGGCAAAGGGAAAGAGTCTTTGGGGCATGCCTTGTTTAAGTCTTTATAGTCTGCACACATTCTCAATTTATTACCCTTTTTAGGCACTACCACTACGTTTGCCAACCAATTTAGATACTTAACTTCCCAGATTGAGCCTATTTTAAGGAGTTTAGATACCCTGTCTTTGATGAATGCATGCTTGACTTCGGACTGAGGCCTCTTCTTCTGTTTAACCAGGCAAAACTTCTGATCCAAGCTCAACTTGTGAGTAGTTATTTTCGACGAGATCCCTGTCATGTCAAGATGGGACCAAGAGAAGCAATCTATATTAGCTATAAGGAATTCAATGAGTTTGTTACTGAGCCCTGGATTTAGTCTTGTGCAAAGGTATACCTCTCGATCGGGCAAATACTCGATCAACCTGACTTGCTATGGCTCTTCAACTGTTGACTTGGTGGCATCAGAATCATCTGGGGCTATGAAATTCCTAGGGAATCTGTAGTCGTCGTCCTCGCCTGTCTCCTATTTCTCTAGTTCGGTTGGGGTCGACGTCGGTGATTGCTATTTGGTTTCTTCCTTGGTGACTGAACTCAGGCTCTGCGATGTCGAAAGTGCAGATATTGGGACCACCTCATCAATCGCAAATATTTCTTTTACAGCCGATTGTTCTCCATAAACTGTTTTGATCCCTCCCGATGAAGGAAATTTCAACGCTTGATGTAACGTCGAAGGCATTGCCCTCATGTTGTGAATCCATGGACTCCCGGATAGACCATTGTACCTCATATATCCTTCGATCACATATGTGTCCTAAATGGTCCCGGCGGTGTTTACTTGTAAGGTTATCTCCCCTTTAGTGGTCTCGCATGCCATCTTGAATCCGTTCAAAACTCGGACTGCAGGCACTATTTGGTCTTGCACACCTAGCTGTTCTATGACCCTCGATCTGATAATATTGGCCGAGCAACTTGGATCAATTAATACACGCTTAACTCGAGATTTATTTACGAGTATTGATATTACCGGTGCATCATTCTGTGGTTGCACGATGTCTACAGCGTCCTCTTCATTGAAAGATATGGTTCCTTCCGGTACATAGTCTTGAGTTCATTTTCCCCTTGTAATAGATACTTTAATGCATTTTAACATCGGTCCTTGGGGGGTTTCAACTCTGCCAATGATCATGTTAATGATGTGCTGAGGTTCCTCTTGCTCGATCTTTTTGTTGGCGTCCCTATTCCTGGAGTGATTTTTGGCTCGATCACTTACAAATTCTCGGAGTGTCCATTGTTAAATAACCGGGCTATTTCTTCTCTTAGTTTTCGTCACTCTTCGGTTCTATGTTCGTGGGTGCCATGATATTTACACATTAGACTAGGTTCCCTTTGAGTAGGATCGAACTGCAATGGTCGAGGCCCACTTAGTATCTTTGATACATCTGATGGTTGATACGATACCGGCATCATCGATGTTGAATTTTTATTCCGATAACCTTGGCGCTTCCTTGGAATCGATAGGTCTGGCAAAACTGTTCTTGATCATGAGTCCCGATTATTATGAACCTCGATCACTTATTCTTTTACTTCTCATGGGATGGCGTCCGGACCTACTCCTTAGATCTTCATTGTATAGTTGATACTGATCTCTGTTCGATCTTGGTTCGTAATCAACGACCCTCTTGGATTTGTCACTTGTCCTGAAGGGGTAAATGGACCTAGAAGGTCCCCGAGATGATCATCTTCGACCTTAATTTTTGATTGGTACCTGTTATAGATGTCGGCCTAAGTTATTGTCAGGTATTCTATCAATTTTTTGCGTAAATTATTGTGAAGACAACATGCATTGGGGATTGAGTCCTTGGGCGAACGCTTGAACGGCCCAATCGTTTATGACCGGTGGAAAGTCTATCTGTTCCATTTGAAACCTTGACACGCACCCTGAGCATCTCGTTATTTCTTTGCTTTCCCTTGAAAAGTTCTGAATTCCTGGTCTCGACCTTGATGGCTCCGGCGTGCGCTTTTACAAAGGCATCTGGAAGCATAGCAAGTGAGTCAATAAAATTAAGGGGTAAATTGTGATACCATATCATGGATCCTTTTGATAAGGTCTCTTAGAACTTTTTCATTAGAACGGATTTGATTTCATCATCCTCCAAGTCGTTCCCCTTGATGGCGCATGTGTACAAGGTCACATGTTTATTTGGATCAGTCATTCCATTATACTTCAGGATTTCGGGCATACCTAACTTTATAGGGATCGGCTTCGGATCTTCGCTCGGTGGTAAAGGCCTTTGGACAAAATTCTTGGAATCCAGGCCATTCAGTATCGGTGGTGCTCCTGGTATTTGGTCGACCCTGGAGTTATAGGTCTCCACCTTTTTGTCGTTAGCTTTGATTTTCTTTTCTCCCGATTCTACCCATTTTTTCAATTACTCGAGCATCTTTAGTATCTCGGGGTTGGTTCCGAATTCAGGTTGACTTGGCCTTTTTGTGACTGGTTCATTTCTGTGAATGTTTTCCCAGGATAGTCCGTGCTCAACTCTACTGGGAGCGCGGCTTTGGTTTTGCAACTGGGCTATTGTTGCTTGTTAAGCCTGTAGCATTTCGAAGATCAGCCGCAAGTTGATCCCATTGCCTTCACCGTCGTGCGTATCCCTGGCTACCGACCTGGCTTCCCCACGAATATTATTTTTCGGGTCAGTCGGCAAGTTAGCGTCGATAACCACATGGGAGTTGGCATCGATTGCATCTACGACTGGGACCTCGTTGGGGTCAGTAGGGTGAACCTAATTGCTAGGCACCATATTGTTGTTCTCTCCGTGGTGGCTAGATTCAGCATCAATGTTTAGGTGAGCGGACTGAGAGTTTCACATCTTTAAGTTTTCCTGAAATTAAGATCTCAAAGAACAAGAGTAAAGCAGAGGGTGTTGTGAAAATTTGTATTAAATAGCCATTATTATACTTAGCCCCACGGTGGGCGCCAAACTATTTACCCTAAAAATGAATAACAATTAAATTTATATGTGGTTTTAAGGATATGCAGATTAATTCAATATAAATGATAAAATTCGTTAGATTAAGAAGATAAAGGACGTAATGAATTATCAAACCATTTAAGAAGAATGATTCCGGACTCAGTTATAGCCTTAATGGAATGCCTGCCCTCGATCCCGAGCTCACAATAACGAAGCACTTGATGAACAGAAGCAATAACTTTTAATAACAAAGTAAAAATGAAAGTATATCGTCTTTGTCACACCTCTTTTTTTACACACCTATCCCGAAGGATAGTGTATAAGGGAGTTTTTCCATTAAAAGTGACATTATTTGAAATGGGATTATTTATTTATTTAGAGTCACCACTTGGGATAGGATTGGCTTTTGGTGTCCCAAAGTCACCGGTTTAACTGGAATCCCAGATCGAGGAAAATTTCGACTTCCCAATTGGAGTCTGCGAATCAGAAATTCTGAATAAGGAATTCTGTTAACCCGAGGGAAGGTGTTAGGCACCCCCAGATTCTGTGGTTCTAGCACGGTCGCTTAAATTATTATAAATTGCTAAATTCTGATTTTTATACATATTATCCTATAGTGCAATTTTTAAAATTATTTACCGCTTTAATTAAACTTTTAAGAAAGTGAATGTCATTTAAAAATATATTTTTGGATCACGTCACATGAAATGCACCCGGATCCTCGACACAATTTTATCCAACGTTTTGGGCTTTGGACTTGGGTCGCATGAAATGCACACCCGTATTTAGGAAGGTAAATTATTAAAAGCGCGCCAAAAGCAACTATTATCTTTGCGAGAGACCGTGAAATTCGCTAAACGGCACGTGCCAAATTCTAAGTATTTTAATAGGAACATTTAAAAAGGGGCCCGCAATTTATGTATTTTTGTTTGGCGGAGGTAACCTCGTTTATTTTAAAGATATCCTAAAGCAAACTATGATTTTCTATTGAATTTGTGTCAAAAAGGGCCTAGTTGATTGACATTATGAAATTCGGGTTTCAAGTTCAAGTCCGGATTCAAACAAGAGGGAAAAACCTTTTAACTTGAATTCGCTACCTAACTCGAAAGCCCAAATTTATATTACATTGAACTATGAATTAAAGCCTTTAAGCCAAATCCAAAATAAAGAATCTTAGTAGAGCTTGGATGAGGGTCTATCAATTGGGCCTGCTCATGTGCCAGGCTCAAAAATGAGTTGGACTTGAGGAGTTTGGGATAAACTCTTATCTGGCCATGTCCATTAGAGCCCAACGTGATAATGGCAGGGTTCAGTAACTATTTACTCAAATTCTATAGTTCAATTTAACATATGCAAATAAATTCGATTCAAAGGACATTCAATTCAAATTCGTTTTAGCTAAACATCTATACTAACGTCTGATTGAACATTAAAGAATTAGGCATGTATTACAATCAATTTGACTTCAAATTTAGCGTGTGAACCTCATATTCGAGTGCCTAAGCCTAGACAGCCTCTAATCACACTTCCAATTGACAGTACAATTTAACATTCAAATTACTTATGTATTTTTTTTTTCTAATTTCTATATTATGGCCATAGATAATTATTTCTGAAACAAATCAACTTACCACTTCAATACTTATAACGATTAAACAAGTCGAAAATTCATCAAAAAGCATGCAAGACAGCTCATAATCTGATTTTACAATTCTGAACATGCAGTCTAAGTCCAAAATCTGATTTTACAATTATGCTATTCGAATGTTGAACTATTAACTACAAGTGAAGACCTAAAATCAACTTCTACATTTATGATGTTGCTAATATCAACAGTTAAACTAATCACCAAACACAATTATACTAGGCTAATGAACATTAACAGTCTAATACAAATTGACAGTCCAAAACAGTCCAGTTTTTATTACAGAAATAAAATATTAAATGCTACCCTGTGATCCACAATTAATATCCATCTACATTCAATCAACACCAAATACTACTACTATGTAACCTAACATATGAACTAATGTGTACAGAATAGGCTAAACATGAAGTTGACATGAACAAATTGTCATTTATTCAACATTCCGGACATACTTGTGGATTTAATCCTTTATACACTACTTGAGGTTGAAGAATACCTGGAAATCAGAGTGCAATAAGAAGAAAAGAAGATCAGCAGCAGCAGATGACCAACAGTAGGGTTCAACAATGACAACAGGAGAAGTTTCAGAACCAAAATGACACCACAAAATCCGAAAATCAACCCAGCAACTAATAAACCCAGCAAATAACCAATCAAACCACTCGAACAAACCAGATTCAATTTGAAAAAGACTCCAGAACTTTTAACCTTCAGTTACTGTACAACACCAGGAAAATTCAAGCTATTTTGGGTCTTAGATGAGCTAGAATAAGGAAATTTCCAGGGAATAGTATTTATTTTGGGAGTTTTTGTTATATATTTTTTTGGTTTTTGAAGAAGCTAACATCTAAGAAGAAAATTTTGAATTCTGGATTTCAGATTTGAACATTCGAATTTAAAATTCAAATTTCAGATTCTATACTTGCAGAAAATATTTTTGGGAGGGATTTTAGAACCTGGAACTTTTGGGAATTTTTTCAGGTGTTGAAACTTGTGAGAGAAAGCAGGGGTACTGCCTTTTATAGGCAGAAAATAAAGGGGAAGCTTCTAGATTTCATTACCCCTTTTTCCCTCTTTTATTTTCAGTTTTTATACATTAGTCCCTAAAATTTTGGCTTGATGCCCAAGTTACTGCACTAAGTTTTGAAATTTTAACTAAAAACCCTCTTCTAGAAGAGTCTAGGGTGTTCTAGTTTCAATTACTAACAGATTTCTTAGGTAAAATACCTACATTAGCCCTTTATTCAAACTGAATTTACTATCCTATACTAAACTAACCCAAACCCCTCTTGAACTTGGTCAAATGACGATGGTTAACCAACTAAGAGGCTGGGAACTTTCAGCTATAACCAAACATTATTAACTATGATTAACCAACTAAGGCTAAAATCAACCCTAAGATTAACTAATTGGACAAATTAACCAATCCTGAAATTAAGCCTAATCAAGAGATGAACTACAATTATTGGCCTTTAAACCATTACACTAACAGCAACAATAAGGTGCTAAACCAAACACTGAAACAATAAAGAAAATCAAGCCATGGCTAAATAAGATTGACTACGAGGATCGTCCTAAAAATAAAAACAAAAAATCAAGCCTAATAGAACAGATTCAAACAACAATTAAACGAAAAAAATCAGGAATCATAAAATAGGATCCACAAAACAGACGATTAAACAAATCAAGACCAACACTAGGGCACATAAAATCAGAACAGAATTAAAAAAAATCGAATCAAGCAGGAACTCACTGATTTTGGGATTTGAAACAGCTTGAAATCGAATTTGGTTATCAAATAATGTTATGTGTTTGTTCTTCCCAAGAACAAACACATAACACGATTTTATAACCACTCCAACACTGGTGACCTTCGAATAGTTTTGATAGCAAACCCTAGATCTAGGATTTGAAACTTTTCAGTTGGATCTTGGGGAAATAGTTTGGGGATTTAAGTAAAGGAGGGTGAAAAGAGGCCTTGGTGTAATTTTGGACTAGTTTGGGTGATGGCGCCGCCGTGCACGGTGGTGGCGGCGCCTAGGGTTTCAAATATTTGAGGTGTTTGGTTGAGATTCGAGGGAAAAGGTTTGGGGGCTTAGAAAGAGGATAGGAAGGTGGTTCTACGGTGAAAATTTGGGTGAGTTTGGAGCTTTACCGCCACCGTGGGCGATTTTCGGTGGCGGTTTCAGTTGGAGCCGACGAGGAATGTCTCTGAGGTGAGTGGAGTTAGAGAGAGACGGACTAGGGGTGGGGGTAGCGTTAGGACATATTTATATCAAGATTTGCCTAGTTCCTGACCGTTGGATTTAGTATCCTCGACGACCAGGATCTATCGTGACAAAACGACGTAGTTTTCATTAATCCAGGGCTGGACCGGGTGCTTGAGGTAGATTGGGCTGGGTTGGAAGGGGTATTACCATTTGGGCTGTGGTTTTGCACGAAAATGGCCCAAAATTGGCCACCCCTTTGGTTTTTTCATTTTAATTTCTTTTTACTTGTTTTTCTTCTTTTTCTTTTTATTTATTTAAATTTTGAAATTTTATTAAATGCAAAATTAAAAGTAGCCAAAACCTAATTTAATTCTAAAGTCGGACTAATTAAATTTCCTTAAATTAACTAGATTCTAATTTTAAGGGGAAAATTAAACAAAAGTGAAATTGAAGAAACAAAAATGTAAAAGGATTATTTTTGTTATTTTTCTCTTATTTTCAATGAAGTTTAACTAATCTAAAAATCTAGAATTAGGTCCTAAATGCAAGTATGCTATTTTGTAATTTTTCATTTTTTATGACACCTAAAAATGCACACAAAAATGAAAACAAAACACAAAATCATACAATTAATTCCTAAAAATTCAAATACTAAAAGAAAAATTCTAATTTTAATGAATTCTATAGGAGTAATTTAAGCGTGGCAAAAATTACGTGCTCAAAGATGCCCCTCTTTGCTCGAAGACATGAAGGGTTTTCGAGCAAAGATAAATGAGCAACATGAGGGATTTTTGCCTGCTCGGCACTCCAGGAGAAGCACTTTTTGAAAACCATCTGACCGAACCCTACTTCAAAGGTTGCATACATATCCTTGGCTATAAAGGAATCAGGTCATTGTAGTTCTGGAAGGTTTGGTAGCTGGGACTACCAGGAGCTGTAATTTCACTGATGTTGCTGCTGCTACTGCTTGCTGACCTCCTTATTACACCAAAAGGAAAATCAAAGCTAATCTAGCTATGCCTATTAACTATGAGTTACAAGATTCCTATCTATAATTCTCTTGAGACTTGATCTTGAGTCGTAGCTAATTTTGTTGTGGACCTTGATCCGAATCTTGATGCTCGTAAGTTGTAGATGTTTATTTCTTTCTGCAGCATTGGATCAAAATGGGATCAGCGGAGCTTGTGACTTCAATTAGATTTTGAGCAATCCGCACCCTTGCTTGCTTTACATTTGAGTTCATTTCTTCTTTTCTTGATTCTGGATTGAGACTCGTTCGGTCATCTCGCACCCTATGTCTTGAGGTCAACCTGCTTAAGATACCAAAACAAACAAACAAACGAAATTTTCTGCCCCAGTTTTCACTAGAAAAATTTCGTGAGTTAGTTGTGACACATATCTAAGCGATCAAATCAGGATTGTGTATCCTTGTGAATGAATCCAGGTTATGCTGGAAATGAATGGGTTACGCAGGAAAAGAAAAAGGGGTCATCGGGTTATGTCGGGACGGAAATAAAAAGCTCCTTAGGTTATGCCAGGGAGATCCTCGGGTTATGCCAGGATTTGGAAAGAAAAAAAAGCCCCTTGGGTTATGCCAGGGGGATCCACGGGTTATGCCTGGATTTGGAAAGAAAAAGGCTCCTTGGGTTATGCCAGGGAGATCCTCGGGTTATGCCAGGATTTGGAAAGAAAAAAGCTCCTTGGGTTATGCCAAGGAGATCCTCGGGTTATGCCGGGATTTGAAAAGAAAAAAAAACCCTTGGGTTATGCCAGGGGGATCCACGGGTTATGCCTGGATTTGGAAAGAAAAAGGCTCCTTGGGTTATGCCAGGGAGATCCTCGGGTTATGCCAGGATTTGGAAAGAAAAAAGCTCCTTGGGTTATGCCAAGGAGATCCTCGGGTTATGCCGGGATTTGAAAAGAAAAAAAAACCCTTGGGTTATGCCAGGGGGATTCACGGGTTATGCCGGGATTTGGAAAGAAAAAAGCTTCTTGGGTTATGCGAGGGAGATCCTCGAGTTATGCCGGGATTTTGGAAAGAAAAAAGCCCCTTGGGTTATGCCAGGGGGATCTGCGGGTTATGCCGGGATTTGGAAAGAAAAAGCTCCTTGGATTATGCTAGGGAGATCCTTGGGTTATGCCGGGATAGAAAGAAAAAAGCTCCTTGGGTTATGCCAGGGAGATCCTCGGGTTATGCCGGGATTCGGAAAGAAAAAAGTCCCTTGGGTTATGCCAGGGGGATCCGCAGGTTATGCAGGAATTTGGAAAGAAAAAGCTCCTTGGGTTATGCGAGGGAGATCCTCGGGTTATGCCGGGATAGAAAGAAAAAAGCTCCTTGGGTTATGCTAGGGAGATCCTCGGGTTATGCCGAAATAGAAAGAAAAAAGCTCCTTGGGTTATGCTAGGGAGATCCTCGGGTTATGCCGGGATAGAAAGAAAAAAGCTCCTTGGGTTATGTCAGGGAGATCCTCGGGTTATGCCGGGATTTGGAAAGAAAATAGCTCCTTGGGTTATGCCAGGGAGATCCTCGGGTTATGCCGGAATTTTTAAGGAATGGGATCCTATGCTACCATGATTTGTTTTTATTTTGGGATTTTTTTTCTTCTCTTTTTTTTTTTGTTTTCCTTTTTTTATTTAGCAAAATGCATGAAAGAATTTGGGGGGAAAACTTCTTTTTTGGTCGATTTCCCACTGCAAAGTTGTTTCAACGCTTGCGCCTTTCGTTTTCCTTTTGGATTGCACCTGATTCTTGCATGTTTGCTTTGAATTAAACCTGTTTTCAACAAAGAACAATTTATTAGTTTAAAACAGTGGTTGGTTTTTTGGCCTTGATCATCCCGATTACTTGATCTCGGCCCCATTTCCGTTAAAAACTTTGCCTCTTACTGGCTTTGAGGGTGAATCTATTTTCGAACCGACATGATTCAACTTTTAGGATTTCATGATAAATCGCCCGTGTGGGGCTCTGACCTTTTCACTTTATTCTACTCTTAGGACCTTTGCCTTTGACTTTCTTTATTTCCAATGTCTTTGCTCTGAAAGCATCAACCACTATGGTCAGTCGGGATTGGCCTGACACACCCGCTGAGGCTGGGTATTTTCTTCGGCTTTTGCCAAGCGGTGCCCTATAAAACCAGTCCTACCACCTTTTCTTTGTAATAGTCCCGGAATCAGAGTTAAACCGAAAGGGATTCAAGGAAAAAGTATACACAAAGGCAAGCATATGAGTTTAAAGAGAAGTGTCCCTTTGGGGGGAAAAGAAGGACTTATCTAGGGTGCACGTTGGCTTCAAATGAACATGACATGCTTCTTGGACTGGACGGCCGGCCCATACAAACTTTCCAGCTTCTCGTGAACCAATTGATCCGCATTTCAAAACCAGGGTATCTTGCCAGGACTCTTTTAGTGGTGAAGTGTCTTCTTTTCGGTTGACAGCGCCCTTTGTGGGTTTTCGCTAATCGACCTCTCTCATTTCTCTTCTCACCATTTCCCGATAGTGCTCTTTATGAGTTTTCATTGAACGGACTCTCTCATTTTCAAATTCTCTGCTCACCGTCGCCTTATGGTGCCCGGAGGTTTTCACCGATAAGCTCTCTCATTTTATTTCTCTCAATTTGAATTGCATCAAGTTCCGACAATTATGTTTTTCACTTCCCTGCCTTTGACAATTGATCGGAAGGACTTGAACAAGGTTTTTGGGTAAAAAAGATTTGGGCGGAACTACAACTTTGGAACCGTTTTTGCAGGCTCATGGCCGAACCATTATATCATGTGCCCCAGTTTCAATTTTTTGGGGGAATTGGAATTTTTGTTTCGGTGTGACTGAACCTCAGGTAGAAGCTGCATACGTACCCTTTCGGAAACAAGTCAAACGTAGTTCAGGAAAATAATTTATTTTTGTTTTGTTTTTGTTTTTCTTTTTCTTTTCTTTTCTTTTTCTTTCCTTTTCTTTTCTTTTTCTTTCGTACTTCTGGGTTCCAAAGAGGGTGATCAAAAAAGCGTAACCGGCTCAAGGGGTTTACTAAGGATTGATAATGTTTGGGGTAGCAAGAAGGAAAGCCTTCGTCATCTCAATTACACAAAAGCCATCACCCCAGGAGGCCTAGACATAGTACCTTTTCACTGCATCTGCATTGACTGTTGTTTCAGGATCATTTCCTTTAATGTCTCCCAGATACAGTGCTCCTCTGGGCAATATCTTCCGGATTATGTATGGACCCTTCCAATTAGAAGAAAACTTTCCTTTTGCTTACTGGTGATGGGGAGAATGCACCCCAGCACGAGTTGTCCCACTTCAAAATTCCTGGGACGCACTTTCTTGTTATAGGCGCGGGCCATTCTTTATTGGTACAACTGCCCGTGACAAACTGCGGCCATCCGTTTTTCATCAATTAATGACAGTTGCTCCAGTCGAGTCTTAACCCACTCACTGTCCTCAATTTCCGCTTCAACAATTATTCGGAGCGAAGGGATTTCTACCTCTACAGGTATGACAGCTTCATTTCCATAGACCAATAAGTATGGGGTTTCTCCGATCGATGTACGCACTGTGGTGCGATATCCGAGTAATGCAAAAGGAAACTTTTCATGCCATTTCCTGGAGCTTTGAATCAACTTTCTCAAAATCTTCTTGATGTTCTTATTTGTTGCTTCAACGACCCCATTGGCTTTCGGCCGATAAAGAGTAGAGTTTCTATGCGTTATCTTGAATTGTTCGCATACCTCTCCCATCAGACGACTGTTCAAGTTCGCAGCATTGTCAGTAATGATAGTTGCAGGAATGCCAAAGCGGAAAATGAGGTTGGAGTGCACGAAGTCTACCACAACTTTCTTAGTGACTGACTTGAGAGTGATGGCCTCAACCCATTTTGTGAAGTAATCAATGGCGACCAATATGAATCTGTGTCCGTTCGAAGCTTTTGGCTCGATCGGCCCAATGACATCCATACCCCAAGCAACAAATGGACAAGGTGCTGACATCGGATAAAGCTCTATTAGCGGTGCATGAATCAAATCACCGTGCACCTAGCATTGATGAAATTTCTGAACAAAGCTGAAGCAGTCCTTTTCCATGGTTATCCATTAATACCCAGCTCGTAGGATTTTATTTGCCAAAACATATCCATTCATATGAGGTCCACACACCCCCACGTGTACTTCATGCATGATTCTTCCGGCTTCCTCGGCATCAACACATCTTAGCAAATTGAGGTCCGGGGTCCTTTTATACAAGACATCACCGCTTAAGAAGAAACTACTCGCATGTCGTCTAATGGTTCTCTTATGATCTCCAGTGGCTTGCTCAGGGTATTCTTGCGTTTTCAGAAATCTTTTGATATCATGATACCATGGCTGGATGCCAGGATCCAACTCGACTGCAATACAATAACTGTGCCTTTCTTTGATTTGAATTTCCAGAGGATCAATATGGGCATTGCTTGAGTAAGGTATCATCGACGCCAGAGTGGCGAGTGCATCGGCTAGCTCATTGTGACACCGAGGAATGTACCTGAATTCTATCGACTTTAAGGGCTTGGTGAGATCTTCTACATGTTGTTGATAGGGAATGAGCTTAACATCTCGTGTCTCCCACTCTTCCTAGGCTTGCTGGATAATCAGATCAGAATCCCCCATGATTAAGAGATCTTCGACATCTTGGTCGATTGCCATATTCATGCCCATGATGCAGGCTTCATACTCAACTGTATTGTTTGTGTAGAAGAATCGGAGCCTGGCTGTAGTTGGGTAGTGCTGACCAGTAGGTGAGATCAAGATTGCCCCAATTCCTACGCCTCTAGAATTTACTGTTTCGTCAAAGAACATTTTCCAAGCACGAGTATCCTCCGAGATTGCTTCTACTAAATTTACCTCCTCATCTGGAAAGTATGTGCTCAGTGGTTGGTTTTCCTCGTCAATCGGGTTTTTCGCCAAATGATCTGCCAATGCCTGGGCTTTCATTGTCATGCGTGTGACATAGACTATGTCAAATTCGGTGAGGAAGATTTGCCATTTTGCCAGTCTCCCCGTGGGCATCGGTTTCTGGAATATGGACTTCAAAGGATCCAACCTGGTTATGAGGTAGGTAGTGTGGGCTTGAAGATAATGTCTCAACTTTTGAGCAACCCACGTCAAAGCACAGCACGTTACTCCAATAAAGTGTATTTAGCTTCCTAACTAGTGAACTTCTTGCTCGGATAGTAAATTGTCTGCTCTTTCTTGCCGGTTATATCATGTTGCCCGAGGACACAACCAAAAGAATTTTCTAAAATTGTCAGATACAAGAAGAGAGGTCTCCCCGACTCTGGAGGGACCAATATTGGAGGATTTGACAGATATTCCTTGATTTTGTTGAAGGCCTCTTGACATTCAGATGTCCATTTGATTGCAGCATCTTTCTTCAATAGTTTGAAAATGGGCTCACATGTGGTAGTCAGTTGAGCAATGAACCGACTGATATAGTTTAAGCTGCCGAGTAAGCTCATCACGTCTTTCTTAGTTCTTGGAGGAGGTAAATCTCAAATAGCCTTTATCTTTATTGGATCAAGCTCGTTACCTCTCCTACTGACTATGAAACCCAAGAGTTTGCCTAACGGGACTTTGAAGGCGCATTTAGCTGGATTCAACTTCAAATCTTACTTGCGCAATCATTCAAAGAATTTTCTCAAATCTCGAACATGGTCGCTCTGAGTTCGGGACTTAATGATTATAACATCCACATACACCTCTATCTCCTGATGCATCATGTCATGAAAAATGGCAGTCATGGCTCTCATATAGGTTGCCCCGGCATTCTTCAGCCTAAATGGCATGACCCGATAACAGTAAGTACCCCAGGGTGTAGTGAAGGTTGTCTTCTCGGCATCTTGTTCATCCATCAACACCTGGTGATATCCTGCGTAACAATCCATGAAGGACTTTATCTCATGTTTGGCGCAGTTATCAACAAGGATATAGATGTTAGGCAAAGGGAAATTATCCTTGGGACTTGCCCTATTCAAATCTCGGTAGTCCACACACACCCTGGTTTTCCCGTCTTTCTTTGGCACTGGGACTACATTGGCCAGCCATGTGGTATACCTGACTACTCGGATTACCCCGTTTTCAGCTGTTTTATGATTTCTTCTTTGATCTTGTCACTGATATTAGTTTTAAACTTTCTTTGCTTTTGTTGAACTGGAGGACAATCGGGGTAAATTGGCAATTTATGCACCACTAGATCAATGCTCAGTCCTGGCATGTCATCATATGACCAGATAAACACATCTTTGAACTCAAACAAGAGTTGGATTATTGCATCTCGAGTTTGCTCATCTGTGTGAATGCTTATTTTGGTTTCCCTTATTTCTTCGGTTGTTCCCAAATTCACCGGTTCAGTGTCGTTCAGATTTGGCTTAGGTTTGTTCTCAAATTGTTCCAATTCTCAATTTATTTCCCTAAAAGCCTCTTCTTTATCATATTTCCATTCTTGATTCATTATTTCACAGTTAGACAGCGTGTTTGGATCTGGGCATGAAGTCCGCAAGCATGTCATGTTATTTAAAGTCGCATTATTAGAACTGAAAAGAAAAAATGAACAAGAAAAATAACAAAAATCAGAAAGAATAAAGAGAAAATGGACGATGAAATATTGATTTCATTTCTTAGAATTTGTAAAGATAACAGGGTTTACATTCAGGAATTGAAAAGATAAGAAACTAAGAGAAACATCTGAGTTACACCCTGAAATAACTCGTGATATAGAAAA
Organism: Nicotiana glauca; assembly: GCA_026770625.1. Lineage (NCBI taxonomy): Eukaryota > Viridiplantae > Streptophyta > Magnoliopsida > Solanales > Solanaceae > Nicotiana > Nicotiana glauca. Next base: position 80,773 of record MU731049.1, read on the forward strand.
AGTGCCAGGGCTAGTCTACCGGAACTCCCGCCTGATCGGGAATGGCGTAGCCTTCTAGTTTTGGAGTTTAGCATCTGGTCCCATGTAGAGAACCTCAGCGGTGTTAATAACCTCCCCTGCCTGATCCATGTTGGATTCATAAAGCATTTGTCTCATAGCTCCACATATATCTTCGATTTCCTTAGCAGTGAACACCTCATCATCTTCTTCTTCACCATATTTAGGCTTGACAAAAGTATCATAGAGATGTGGCAATGGTTGTGGCAGAACCCATCCTTCCTTCTTTCTTTCCTCGGCCTATTTCTCATCATCTGGGGTAGGGTGGAAACCTATCCCGAAGAACTTTTCTGTTGTGGGTAGAGTTACCGGCTCGGATATTCCTTGTAAAGCTTTTCCCAATCCTTTTCCTGGTTTGAAACCATGTCTAATCATCTCTTTGGCCACCATAATTGAAGCATTAGATAGGAAAGGCTGGGGGCACGGATTTCCCTCCTCGTACTGATCTGCCACCACAATTTCAAAGGCTTGATACATAATATGCTCACCTCCTTCCCTCTCCTCCAAGCATGGGATAGATGGGTCATGATAAATGGACTGCTCGTCTTCTCCGTGGACCACGATTTCCTGATCTTCATACTCGAATTTCACCATCTGGTGGAGGGTGGAGGGTACAGCTCCCGTAGCATGGATCCAGGGCCTTCCCAGAAGAAAATTGTAAGATGTATCCATGTCCAACACCTGGAAGGTTATCTTGAAATCCATCGGGCCTATATTTAATATCAGATCAGTTTCACCAATGGTATCCCTCTTAATGCCATCAAAAGCTCTTACACACATATTAATTGGGACGAATCCTTCCTGTCCTGATTTCCATTCTTTGCAGTGCAGAGAGGGGGCAGATATCAACGCCCGAGCCTCCATCCACCATGACTCGCTTGACATAATAACCTTCACACTTGACATTCAGATGCAAGCCTTTGTTGTGGGCCGCTCCCCCGGGAGGCAAGTCATTTTTACTAAAAGAGAGTTGACTGATGGCAAAGAATCTTTCTGCCATTCTTTCAAGTTGTTCGACTGAAGTTTCAACTGGCACATACGCCTCATTCAAAGTTTTCATTAGGATCTTCTGATGTTCGGAGGATTTCATCACTAATGATAGCATGGACACTTGTTCAGGATATTTCCTCAATTGATCCATTGTTTCATAATCAGGTATCTTTATTTTCTGGAAGAAGGCCTCTGCCTCCTCAGTGCTCACTGGTTTCTTGGACGGAAAGCGCTTTCGTGTGGCATTGTTTACCTCATGTACATTTGAATATTTCTCTACAGAGGTCTTTCCTGGAAGTTCTCCCGAGATTTCTTTGCCCTTGTATGTAACCACTATTTGCTGATAGTTCCATGGCACCGCAGAAGGATCTATCATTGGATTCTGTGGTACGCGTCCAATGACCACTGGCTCATTCAGACGAGGCAGTTTAATTGTCCCCCGTACCACATAAGCTCCTTTCGGCACATACATTTGCATTCCCCTTTTTATTTCAAACTTCCTTGGAGCACTCACAACCAGTGGTTTTTCTTGGAGATCTCGTGGAACATAAAGAACTCCATTTTTAGGAGGCACCCTCTCTGCTTTTGTTTCAGCTTTCTTTTCAGGCTCAATTTTGACAATTTTATTCTTCTTCTCCCCTTTCTCCTGCTTCGGGGCTGCCTTGGGCTTCCTTTCCACATCGGCAATAGCAATTATAGCTTTCAAGGCTGGATCAAACTCCTTGTCTTCACAAATTATCTCGATTACCGACCCGTTGTTGTGAGCAGGCAACGGATTATTAGTCACATTCGGGGTTTCTTCGTCCCTCAACACTATCTTCCCATGTTCTATCAAATCTTCCACGGGTTTCTTCAATGTCCAACATTTGTCAGTACTATGCCCATCAGCTCCTGATTTATAAGCACATCGGACGCCCCGTTGATAGGATGGTGATTCCAGGTTTTGCCTGTTTTCGGGTATGGATTGCAGTAAATTCATCAGGACAAGCTTCGGGAACAGACTGGAGTAGAGTTCACCAATCGGTGTAAAGTTTGGTCGTCTGGGTAGTTCCCAAGGACGGAAGTTATTTTGTGGTGGTCGAGGATTATAGTGGTTGTGGTAGGAGGCTAGTTTCTTTGGAATGGAGGTTGATTTCTATTGGCTTGTGGCTGCGGTCGGCCGAAAGGTTGAGCATTCATGACCGCATAAGGTGGGGGAGCATAAGCCATATCAGTATGAGGATAGTAGTGTTGAGGGGTTCTTTCAGAGAACACAGGTCTCGGAGCTCGATATCTTCTTCCCCCTGATGCTGCCATAATTGTTTCTTCTTTATTTTTACCTTTGGATATCCCTCCAGACCCGCCTTGGATGGCTTGGGAGGTTTCTTTAATAGACGATTGACTCAAAATCCTGCCAGTTTTCAAATCGTTTTCTACTATTTCACCAATTTTGATTGCCTCTGCAAAAGGCTTGCCCATGGCTGACATCATATTCTGAAAGTAATATGCTTCCTGGGCCTGAAGGAAGACAGTGACCATTTCTACCTCATCCATGGGAGGTTTCACTCTTGATGCCTGCTCGCGCCATTTAACAGCGTATTCTCTGAAGCTTTCTGATGGCTTCTTCTTCAAATTTGCCAAAGAATTTTGGTCTGGTGCGATGTCAATGTTCTATTGAAATTGCCTTGCAAAGTCTCTGGCAATATCGTCCCAAATGTGCCAACGTGATACGTCTTGTTCCATGTACCATCCTGAGGCAATGCCTATTAAGCTCTCTCCGAAATACGCCATCAACAACTCTTATTTTCCACCAGCCCCAAGTAGCTGATTGCAATACTTCTTCAAGTGAGCAATGGGGTCGTCGTGCCCGTCATACTTTTCAAACTTTGGTGTTTTAAACCCTGAGGGCAAGTGTACATGCGGGAACATGCACATATCTGTATAGGAGACACTTTTTTGCCCGCTCAAGCCTTGCATATTCTTTAAGCTCTACTCGAGGCTTCTCATTCTCTTCGCCATCTCATCTTGCTCTAGGGCTTTGGGGGTTTTGTCTTTCCTTGGTGTAAGATCATATGGTGGCAGCTGAGAATAAGTATATTGAGGATACTGAGGAAGGTCAGCCTGAAAGACAGGGTTTTGGAAGGTGAAAATCGAAGGGTCAAAGGCATGCTTTGGTAGTGATGGTTGTGTTGTAGCAGAGCATAATGGAGTAGTGAAGATGTTAGGAGCTGTTCCTGATGGGAACACCTAGGGGTGGACCTCAGAAGGTGTTCCTATGAAGTGGGCGGTCATAGTAGGCGGTCCCAACAGAGTATTTGAGTGGCTAATGGGGACGTTGGAAGTACCCCCAGATCTAGGAAATAGTTCAGGAAATCCAGGGATGGCGCTTGGGGGTTCTTTTCCATTATTCCAGGCGTCCCACATTTCTATGAGTCAGAGATGCAGTATCCGATTCTCTTCGGCTGTAATGGACTCAGATGCCGGGACCCCCGATATGGGGCTATCTTCGGATATGGGAATTGCGGCCAGAGTCATATCTGTAGACATTTCCACACTGCCTCTTGATCTGGTAAAGTATTGATGTGATGCCAGCGTACCACAACCAACCACCATTTCTAAAAGCTAAGCTGGATTGACAGCAACAATGGTTAGCTTGAAATAAATAACAGATAGGTAACCGCACATTGGAGTGTGATGCACCTATACAGTTAAATGAGTTTCTATATGTTTGCCACGGTTGCATGCGTCATCCTGGCTTTCCTTTTTGTTTTCCTCACTTTTCTTTCTCTTTTGTTTTTCTCTCATTTTCTTTTCCCTCTGATTTTTCATTTTCTGCTTTTCCCTTTTCTTTTGCCATGGTTTTTCTCTTAATACCTTAGTTTCTTCCTTTGTGTTTCTTTTTTATCTCTTATTTTTCCTTTTATTTGCTTCCCTCGTATTTCTTTTCTTTTTCTTAGGGTTACGGTCGAATCTTATGTAGATTGCCTACGCATCATGGCCCTGCATGAATCAGACCAGCCGTAGTTCTTGCAAATAAATGCAAAAATAAAGAAACAATTTTTTTGGGATTTTTAATTTTTCATTAATAACAACTACGATTACAAAAGCTACTTGACTATTTTTTTTCTAAAAAAGGAAATTACGAAACAAACTCAAAAAGAAAATACAGACTCGATTAACTAGGAATACATCAAAGCTTCAAATCCTGGGGCCCGCGGGGCATCGTTCGGCATCGCCGCGGGCCTACGTGCAAGACCCCTTTGCAAATGATCCAAATCATTCATAACCTGGCGAACAAATATCATTACTGAAGCAAAGAAAGTGGTACGACCCATCCGTTCACCGGCTTGACATTTCATAACAATATAGTTTGCAATGCTTCTGATCCTTTCCCTGATTCGGCCCTTTTCTTGGAGGAGTCGACTTATCTATTGGGTACGAGCATCTAGCACCTAAGAGTCCTGGAAGTGAAGGTCTTGTAACAATTTTATTTCCTTTTCCATCTCAGTGATTAACTCATAGCATTGTTCCCTCTCGGCCTGAAATTCTTTGTCCCGCCGGGCTGCCTTTTCTTCGAGGGCATTCATTTTTTTCTTCATATTAGCAATGGTTCCCTCGTAGTTTCTTTTGATTTGTTTTACAAATTGATCTCTTTCCTCAGTCTTCTTTGCCCACTGTGCTTGAAGTCTTGCCATGTTCCTTTCAGATTTCTCCAATTCCTCCTGGCAATCCGAGATTTGCTTATTCAGCCCTTTTATCCATCTTTCATCGGACCGGCTTCTTTCTTGATTTTTGGCATCTATTTTCATTTGTTGAATTTGAGCCTTGAGAGCTTCATTCTCCTGGGCCAGTTTCTTTTTATCACCTTCATCAGCTGCAGCTTGTACACTCTTTTCGAATTGTAGATCTCGGACCTGTTGCTCCAACTTCCCTATTTTTGCTCGGTATTCCCTTTCCTTGGCTAGCCAAACCCATTGCACCTGGGCCCCGCCGGTTAATTGTTGCATATGTGGCCTTTTAGCGGGTCTCTCAGGGATCTAAAATCTTTTGCCAAACCAAGTTAAGTATTTGGGATCCACCTCGCCTCTAGCTCGGTCATGTATTATAGTCTTAGGCTCAAGGTACCTGCACTCATTCCATATTTGTCGGATCTTTCCTTCCAGGAATGCAGATTTTGGGCCTAACTAAATGATTTGTCCACTCAAGTCTTCGTCATTATGAACAGTTTGGAATCTTCCTAATTGCCTCAGGACCCAGTAGGGAGCATAAGGTTGGATGCTTCTATACCCATCAAAAGAATGTAAGGTACTTTTGCCGATGTGTACACAGCCTCGGTAGTAGGAAACCACCCAAAAGCCCATTCAACTTTATCCACATTCAAAGATCTCAAGCATGACGACCAAGCCTCAGTGCCCTCGGGGAACTCAATACTTATTACCCGGGTCCCGAATTCTGCAATACAACTCAGCCCGGTTAAACCGTAGTTCATATACCCCGTGCGATGACAAAGGTGCTCCTGTATCCACGGCTATAGTAGCATATTGCAACCCTGAAAGAATTACACACCCTCTCGACATTTGGTTAAAGCTCGGTACATTTCTGCTACAATCAAGGGAACCACTGTGCTAGTAGGCTTCTTTATGGCAACATCTAGCATTCCTACGAGGTCGAGGTCTATGTGACCGTCTTTTCTTGGACAGACCGCAACTCCCAGAAAAGCTACCATGAAGGCTAATCCCCGTCGGGCCTCCCATTTATCTTTGTTACCGGCATGTGTCAAACCGGTGTTGGGATCCTCGAAACCTCTTGGGTTACCATACCAGTGATATAAGAAATGCAGTATGCAACACCCCTCTGCTAGATGCGGGTCATGAATGTCCCGACTGATGCTCAACAAGTCCAAGAACCTATGAAGGGTTATCGGTCTTGGTTCCAATGGGTATCTACTCCGGAGGTTCCCGCTGAGACCCGCATACCCCGCAATCTCTTCTAGTGTAGGTGTGAGTTCAAAGTCTGAGAACCGGAACACATTACGGGTTGGATCCCAGAATGGTATCAGTGCCTCAATAATATCCTTTCTTGGTTTGATATTCAACAGATCAATGAGACCACCCAAATTCTTGATCACGATTTCTCTGCTTCCTTTTCCCAAATCATGCCACTACATATGGAGTTTCAAGGGGATCTCACTCGAGACTGAGAAGATTTCGACGTTACTTGGATTCATCATGTACATTTATTTAAAGGGGAATTTAATTATTTATTTTGTCCTAAAAAAGAAAAAATGGCTATTTCTGCAAAAAAAAATTCTTTATTTAGAAAACAAGGATTTGGTTTTGCAAATACGGCCTTTAAACTTCTGGGAGGAAGATTTTAAGGTTGTGCCCATAAACCATTTAAAAATGACTTAGGGTGGCGGTTCTTGCACAAACGGCCTTCCGGTGCCCTTTTGGGGACATTTGGCTTATTTTAAACAAAAAATGGCATCACCCGACTTATTTATGATGAAAATTAAAATTTTGACATTTTTGGGATATTTTTGAAAAAGGGAGGTTGGACCCGATGAGGGTTGCCTACGTATCTCACATCCGGTGAGAATCAAACCAGCGTAGTTCGGGCAGATTTTCCAAAATCAAATATATTTTGAACGACAATTTTCCTTATTTTTCCCAAATATTTTCCCTTTTTTCATTTTTCAAAAATCCGACAGCATTTCGGTACTATTTGGGCATTGGGTTTTTCAAAGCAAATGGTCACCCTCACTTAGTCCTAACACTGCTACTTTTCTCATTTTCACTCATTATAGACAAGCTGGTCAACATGCAAAGCCGAGAAAATAAATGCGCAAGTAGCACGTAAGATGCATCAGGATGGTCATTTTATTTCAGGTCACCTGTCCTAGACGGACCCAACCCCTGTGTTGAGTCCCCTAAGTCAAATGCACATGATGCAAACAAACGTCCTACTAGGGATCCGACATGAGTTTTTGTTCTTCTAGGTTTAAAACCTAGGTTTATTGGTCTAGACCTGGCTTACCCGAGCGGACAACTCGAGCCGAGGGGGAGACAGCGTACCGGGGATACAGAAGCTCTGCCGGCTTAGCAACTTATCCAAACCTCGTTCTAAATTGCTAAACAGAAGAGAAGCTACACGAAGTGCACCCTTCTCCATGATGTAGAAGACTCAGAGAGAGGAAGGGATTTGCGACAATTTATATATACAGTTCACAAAATATCAAAAATCTAAAACATTTAGCACGTATGGCATGGAACATGTAGACAAATCGGATAAAGCCAAATATAACAACTGTACTAAGCTTGAATTCTTGAACCCTGAATCGAAATTCTGGGTTCGTATCCCCAGCAGAGTCACCAGAGCTTTTACACCTCCTTTTTTACACATCTACCCTGAAGGATAGTGTATAAGGGAGTTTTTCCATTTAAAGTGACATTATTCAAAATGGGATTATTTATTTATTTAGAGTCGCCACTTGGGATAGGATTGTCTTTTGGTGTCCCAAGTCACCGGTTTAACTTGAATCCCAGATCGAGGAAAATTTCGACTTCCCAATTGGAGTCTGCGACCCAGAAATTCTGAATAAGGAATTTTGTTAACCCGAGAGAAGGTGTTAGGCACCCCCGGATTCCGTGGTTCTAGCACGGTTGCTTAAATTATTATAAATGGCTAAATTCTTATTTTTATACATATTATCCTATAGTGCAATTTTTAAAATTATTTATCGCTTTAATTAAACTTTTAAGAAAGTGAACGTCGTTTAAAAATGTATTTTTGGATCACGTCACATGAAATGTGCCCGGATCCTCGATACAATTTTATCCAATATTTTGGGATTTGGATTTGGGTCGCATGAAATGCATACCCGTATTTAGGAAGGTAAAATTATTAAAAGCGCGCCTAAAGCGACTATTATCTTTGCGGGAGGCCGTGAAATTCACTTAACGGTACGTCCCGAATTCTAAGTATTTTAATAGGAACATTTAAAAGGGGCCCTGCAATTTATGTATTTTTATTTGGCGGAGCGAACCTTGTTTATTTTAAAGATATCCTAAAGCAAACTATTATTTTCTATTGAATTTGTCTCAAAAAGGCCTAGTTGATTGACATTATAAAATTCAGGTTTCAAGTTCAAGTCCGGATTCAAACAAGAGGGAAAAATCTTTTAACTTGAATCTGCTACCTAACTCGAAAGCCCAAATTTATATTACATTGAACTATGAATTAAAGCCTTTAAGCCAAATCCAAAATAAAGAATCTTAGTAGAGCTTGGATGAGGGTCTATCAATTGGGCATGCTCATGTGCCCGGCTCAAGATTGAGTTGGACTTGAGGAGTTTGGGATAAACTCTTATCTGGCCATGTCCATTAGAGCCCAACGTGATAATGGCAGGGTTCAGTAACTATTTACTCAAATTCTATAGTTCAATTTAACATATGCAAACAAATTCGATTCAAAGGACATTCAATTCAAATCCGTTTTAGCTAAACATCTATACTAACGTCTGAGTGAACATTAAAGAATTAGGCATTGATGACAAACAATTTGACTTCAAATTTAGCGTGTGAACCTCAAATTCGAGTGCCTAAGCCTAGACAACCTCTAATCACACTTCCAATTGATAGTACAATTTAACATTCAAATTACTTATGTATTTTTTTTCTAATTTCTATATTATGGCCATATATGATTATTCCTAAAACAAATCAACTTACAACTTCAATACTTATATGATTAAACAAGTCGAAAATATATCAAAAAGCATGCAAGTCAGCTCACAATCTGATTTTACAATTATGAACATGCAGTCTAAGTCAAAAATCTGATTTTACAATTATGCTATTCGAATGTTGAACTATTAACTACAAGTGAAGACCTAAAATCAACTTCTACATTTATGATGTTGCTAATATCAACAGTTAAACTAATCACCAAACACAATTACACTAGGCTAATGAACATTAACAGTCCAATACAAATTGACAGTCCAAAACAGTCCAGATTTTATTACAGAAATCAAATATCAAATGATACCCTGTGATCCACAATTAATATCCATCTACATTCAATTAACACCAAATACTACTACTATGTAACCTAACATATTGTGACGACCCGACCCGTCGTGATGGGTATTACCGCCCCGTTTTCTCCATTTTTAGCTTCTTTATACTTCATTATCTGTATCTTGTATAATCAGGTTGATTTGCAATGGTTTTTATAAGAAATGAGACACTTAGTCTCTTTTAAGAAGGCTTAAGTTGGAAAAGTCAACCGGATATTGACTTATGAGTTAGAGGACTCGGATGTGAATTCTGATAGTTCGGTTAGCTCCGGGAGGTGATTTGTGACTTGGGAGTGCGATCGGAATTGAATTTGGAGGTCCGGTGTAGAATTAGGCTTGAATTGGCAAAGTTAGAATTTTGGCGAATTCCAGTTGATAGGTGAGATTTTGGTCCGAGGGTTAGAATGTAATTTCGAGAGTTGTTGTAGCTTCGTTGGGTGATTTAGGATATGTTTGCAAATTTTCAGGTCATTCGGACATGTGAGTTTTGTAATTTTTCAAGAAGCGGGCCCGGGGCTTTGGTTTTATTTGTTTCGGGATTTTGCTATATTTTGATTGTTTTCGATTGAGTATTGTTCCCTTGGCATATTGTAATGTATTCGCTCTAATTTTGGTTAGATTCGACGCGCGTGGAGGCCAATTTGAGGGGCAAAGGCATCGTGAGCGAGGAATTTCACCGGTTCGAGGTGAGTAATACTTGTAAATGGTATCCTGAGGGTTTGAAACCCCGGATTTGCACATCATAGTGTTGTATTGAGGTGACTTGCACGCCGGACATGAGCGTGGGGTAGAGCACTATTGGGGATTGTGACTTGGTCCGTCCCGGTTGTTAATTTTACCGCGCGTTTGACTGAAACTACTTGTTATCATCATACTATGGGCTGATTGCCATGTTTGGGCTTCGTGCCAACTATGTGAATCCTTCGGGGATTGATAGTATTGTTTTAGCATATCTTGCATATCAGTTGGTCTCAGTCCAAGGTTTTAAATACTGTTTTGCAAACTCAGCCATATAGTTTTGAAAACTCAAATGAAAGTTCTTGACTAGTTTTATAAATGCCCGTGGGGCTTATGATGTTTACTGAAATGAATATGGGTGACTCGGGTTGCGCGCCGCAGTAGGAACTTAAAACAGTGGTAACAATGGCACTGTGTGATGTGACTTGAAACATTATGGGTGGCTCGGGCTGCGTGTCGTAGCAGGAACTTGAAACAATGGTGACAATGGTACTATATGATGTAAATGGGTCAGGTAACAATGACTGACCCGAATTTGATTGATGCCACGAGATGGCTTGATATTGCGTTTGGGCTGTAGGAGCCCCTCCGGAGTTTGTACACACCCCCAGTGTAACGACCCGACCCGTCGTCTCATGTATCTCCGCCCCGTTTTCCCTGTTTTATGCTTCTATATGTTTCATTAT
>MU731051.1:0-20202 GCA_026770625.1 Nicotiana glauca
TTTGGTATTTTCTGATTAATACAAATAGATGATTTTTGATTTTCTTTGCTTTGTTTTCCAAAAATTAGAAAAAATTCTGGTATTTCCACACAATTATCAACAAATTTCCACAAGAAATTCAAAAATTATTTTTGCATATATTTTAAAATAATTTGCTTAGGGCAAAAATCACGTGCTCACAGCATCCAGGGTCTTGGCATCAGTTTTTTCTTGAATTTTGATCACCGGCAGACTTCAATTTTTATGTTTGAGCCAATCCAGTTGGCTTTTGGACACAAGATTTTCAAAAATGAGTTGAGGATAGTCAGGAGATGGTTTGGTGTGATTTTGGTCTATTTTGAGTAAAGTAGTATTCGCCGGAGTTAGGGTTCCGGCGACACTTTTTTATATATTCGAGAAGAAGGAGGGGGATTCGAAGGAAACGGGGTAGAGGGGTGGATTGAGGGGCTCTATATGGTCCTAGGGTGTTATTTTGGAGGCAGTTGGCATAACTACCGTTTCCCGCCAGTAGGGTTTCGGCGGGGTCTGTGAGGGGGTTTGGTGGCGGCTAACTTAGAGAAGAAGAAGAGAAGTAAAAATGTTTTTAATGGTTAATTGATTTTTTGGTATATTAAAGATATCAATCGCCTCCCAGCCGTTGGATTAGTGAGAGTGAACGGTTGAGATTAAAAATGCCCTATGCGACGTCGTTTGGGTCAATGGTCATTGGACCGGCCTGGGACTATTGGACGTGTTTGGGCTAAGATTGAGGCGGATCAGGGGTTTCGTTTGGGCCCGGGCGTGTTTTGTTCAAAAATTGGCCCAATTCTAAGACAAGCTTTGTTTTCTTTTCATTTCTTTTAATTTATTTCACTTTTTATTTCTATTTTTATTTTGTATTTTTTTTTTACTTTGTATTTTTTCTGATTTTTGTAAAACAAAACCTAATTATTTAAAAATCACAAAAATGCAACAATTATCAATTAAAATGTCCTAAAGCTATTGTTTTGTAATTTTCTTTAAATTGTTCTAAAATAAATTAATACCTACTTAATACTAAAATGTGAAATTAAATTCCTAATGCATATGCATATTTTTGTATTTTTTAGTATGAATTATTATGCAACTAATTAACACAAAAATGCAACAAATATCAACAAAAATTGTAAAATAATAAAAAATTATTTTGTTTGGATTTTAGTAATAATTTGCTTAGGGCAAAAATCACGTGCTCACATTGTGTAAACATTTAAGTTGACAATCGGCTTTCTAGACAACCAGTGGACTTTGAAACCAATACCAATGATTTCGCTGGGGAGCCATTACAAAGAAGTTTCGAGATTACGAAGGAAGCTTCGAGCTCATATTGGCCATTTGGGGGGCACTTGAGTCAGTCGTCGATGCTTTGTAGTATTTTATTTTAAATAATTTGAGTATTACAATCTCTATGATTTCTCTTTTTCCTTTTTCCAATAATAAATAAATTTAATATCCTTTGAGCTTGATTTTGAATCTATATTTTTTTTTCACGAATGATGATCTTGAATTCAACCAGCACGAACTTTGATTTGAACTCGTATTCCTTGAACCTTAATTTGTTCTTCATCTTGAGCTTGAACTTGATTTCTTGAACTTGAAATTGATCGCTTGAAGTTTGAAACTTGTGAGAAATTTTCGGTATTTGATCCACGAGCTCTCTCTTGCTTCTTTTTTTAATTTCTGGTGTCTATTCTGAGTTGTGAAAATCCCTATTTATAGTTGTGGAAGATTTGTGATAAGACAAACTCTTTCTAACCAATAACATTGAAGCATGACAAGGCCTTATTTGATTGGCCAAAACATGCCACTTATACACGTGACCCAATTTTATTGGCCTTTTAATTTGACTTGGCATACCTTGTCATTTTGACTTGGAGATCATAGTTATGTAAGGTATATTAAAGAGAAAATGTCACTATTAAATTCAGAGTGAGGTATTGGTTTCTTGTCTAGGTGGAGGGACTCCACGATTTATTGATTTGGCAGGTGGTTATGATTTTCAACACATCTCTTTGGTCGTGGCAGTATTGCGAGAGTTGGAATAGGGCTTATATGTGTTATGAGGTGTATTGCGGACATCAGATTCATGAATTTGCAGCTATTGTGATCGGATGATGTTATTATTGGCAGACGATTTTTGAGGTGCATGGGGTGATTTGAGCATGTGCATGATCATGTTTTGGTACGGTGTTCATATGTTATAATCGGGTCTCATGGAGAATTCCAGATATTAGAATTTGGTTCTAAGGCTTGTTAGCTAAGGTTATATGGAGGATCTTCAGTCTGGCTCGAGCTAATGTGGTCACATGGGTTGTGGTGGCACGGGTAGGTGCACGAGGTGTTAAATAATGTTTTTGGACAACTCCAGAATGGTTCTTGGCACGTTCGAGGACGAACGTATATTTAAGTGGGGAAGAATGTAACGACTCGACCAATCCTTTTGATATCTAGTACATCATTCAGTGGTTTGAGGCGTGAGTGACTTTACTTTATGTTTTATCATTTGTATATGTGGTCGCAATTGACTTTCGAAAAGTTTGGAGTTAATTTGGAAAGAAAATTCTAAATTCAGAAGCTTTATGTATAAAGAATTGACTAAGGTTTGACCTTTTAGTAAACAACCTCGAATTTGGGACGTGAAGGTTCCAATAGATTCGTATAATGATTTCGGACTTGGGCATATGTTCAGGTTGAGTATCGGGTGGTCAGCGCTTAGTATGGAAAGTTAGCATTTTGAAGATTTTTGGATTTCCTAAGTTCGGTTTAAAGAAGATTTTGGTGTTATAGATGTTCGTTTGGGGTTCCGAGCCTTGGAATAGGTTCTTATCGTGATTTATGACTTGTATGTAAATTTTGGCGTTATTCCGAAATGTTTATGCATGAATCTGATGCGTTCGTTAAAGTTTGAATATTGAAAGAAGGTCTCGATCGTTGATTCGTAGTTTTGATGTTATTGGCATGATTTGAGGCTTGAGTAAGTTCGTATTATATTTTGGGACTTGTTAGTGCAATTGGGCGAGGCCCTGAAGGCCTCGGGTGTGTTTGGGATGGTTTCAGATTATTTCTCCCTGCTTTGCTGATGCTGTTGCTAGTTTTGATTTTATTCTTCGCGAACGCGAAAGGATTCACGCATTCGAAAAGAAGTATCTTTGGCTACTAGATTTTTTGTGCTTCGCGTTTGTGAGTGCTGTCACGCGTTCGTGATGGTTTGGGGGGGGGGGCAATTCTTCGCGTTCGTGGAAGGGCAGACGCGTTCGCGATGGGCAGGCTAGTAAAGCTTCGCGTTAGCATGCCCTTTCTCGCATTCGCGTAGAGGAGTTTTGGGAGCATAATCTGGTTGCTCTTTGCGAACGCAAGGTCTTCACCGCGTGCGCAAAGAAGGAAGTGCTGGGTAGTGTCATTTTAAAAACGGGGGGGGGGGTGTGTTCTGGCTCATTTTCACTCGATTTCTTCATGAGAGTAGACTTTGGGAACGAATTTGGGGCACCACTTTCATCAACCGTGAGGTTAGTGATTTCTTCACATTGTGAGTTAAATACATGAATTATACATAGACTTGAACATGGAAATTGGTGGGAATAGTGAGATTTTGAAGAAAACCTAGAATTTGATTTTGAATTTTGACCACGAAATTGGACATGAAATTGAGAATAAATTATATATTTGAGTTTGTGGTGCTATGGGTAATGTTTATCTTCGAAGATTTTCGGAACCCAGGCATGTGGGCCCGAGGGTTGACTTCTCGAGTTGAGTTTAGAATTATCATAAATTATTAAATTATACGCATTGGAGTATATTTTGGTTGATTTGTATATTGTTTGACTAGTTTCGGATCGTTTGGCTTTCAATTGAAGAGTTACAGAGGCATTGGAGCCGGTTGTGGAACTTCGGAGCACTGTAAGTCTCTTGTCTAACCTTGTGATGGGGAAACTACCCCTAGAAAAACTAACAATTATATCAACTTTATAGGGGAAACTACCCTTGGGTGATGGGAAAATTACCACTAAACGTGTCTAATATTTTATTATTATTGTACTCCTTAGTAGATACTCATGTACTTGTGACTCCGAGTTTTGGGATGTTCTGAAAGTTGTTTGTGATTTGCTTAGCATTTACACACTTTTATTATCTATTGTATTTAAATTGTAAGTTACCATGATTTTTATTCATTGATTCCTTATCTAATAAAATTCATGATTTCGAAACTAATAAATTACATTGTTAAGTTGGTAGTTCACCGTTGGCTTGCCCAATGGACACATTGGGCTTCATCACGACCTATAGTGAATTTTAGATCGTGACAAAACTCTTTCCGATCAATCAGATTGAAGCATGACAAGGTCATATCTGATTGGCCAAAATATGTCACTTATATACGTGGCACAATTCCATTGACCTTTTAATTTGACTTGGCATGCCTTGTCATTTTGACATATGGCATGATCATATCGGCTCTTCCGTTTAACTTGGCATGCCACGTTATTTGACACATAGCACTAAACTGGTCTTTTAGGTAGATGACATATTGTGCCTAATAAAGTGGGTCATCACTTGTACCGTAGCTGAATGGGCTAGGCTAGTCAATATTTATTGGACATGAGTAATTAATCCAATTATATTAATTCATAACATTTATTTGAACTAATATAATCCAAACTAGTTAATTAACACGCGCTACGCGTGGTCGTTAATGAAAATTAAAATATGATTAAATAGTTTTAAAATTTTATAATTGAATAATTAGACGCTAATCTTTGATGGTTTTATGTTCTCCGATCAAAATATTACAATTATAATTTTATATGTTTATTTAAGAACTTCCAAAACAAAGAAGATATGCGAAATAAAAAAGAAAAATAAAATGCAAAACAAATAAATTTGTACCTTTTTCATATTGTGTTAACAGTGACATGTAAAATTAATGGCACTTAAAACCATTTATTTGAAACAATATAGTTCAAAATCTGCAAATGCAATACCATATAATTTGTACATACACAAATATATCTGCAGCCCTGTTATATAGTTGAGTTCTTTATTGTACTTGCTCATTTTTGAAATACTCAATTCGCATTTGTGAGATTTTTGTATACTTTACATATCTGGAAACTTCATATTTTTTAGCTGCATATATAACAAAAAATAAATGTATATTAAAGTGTAAAAAACAATGACGTAAAAAAGTGCTAAATATAGTATAAACAACTTACCTTGACAAATATTCATAGGAATTTGATACGCATGATCTTTAATCTTTTTATCCATCGTAAAAATTTCATATGATAAAAGGTTGCTATATTTTAAACTTTGAAGATATAAACATTTGTATGATTATACTAGTCAGTTTTACTTTAACATAAATTTAAAAGAATAATGGTACCTTTAAACAAACCATTACATATACTGTAATATGTTTCCTAACTCTGTCATGTGCATAAATATCTAGCAGGTTTGCCTAGTTCAACGAAAGAAAGATTAAATAGAATAAAAGATGACTATCAATAAGAGGATATTAAAAGGTGAGTGATGACTTTTCTTAAATGAGCTACCTTTTTTTCATGATCACTCATCCATTTATTTTTCAAATAAAATTTAAAACTTTTGAACTGCATAAAATATAAGACAAATCCATGGAAGATTGCAAAATTTTCTCATAATTGATTAGTAATTATATTTTTTTTGTGTATTTCCATAACTGAAAATTTCATCTGTAAAACTCATTTATTTCCTTATTAGTTCATTTTCCTAGGTAGTAAATGAATTTTTGTATTATTAAAATAAGAGATAAAATCTAAAAAAAGGAAAAAAAAGATAAATAAGATCCTTGGCCAAAGAGATGTGTCAAGTCATCTTTTTCTATTCCCGCTTTTATATATGTGTATAGATTTTTATTACACAATTTCAAATAAAATTCTCCTAATATTTGTACCATCTATTTACACCATCAATGCTTTTATAAATTGAGAAGAGAGACCAGAAGAATTTTTTTATAGAAAATTTCAAAAAGTCTCTTCTTTCTCCTAACACCCATCAAATCTTCCATAAATTGAGAGGAGAGACTACACAAGGTAAAGAAAAAGATAAAAATGAATAGGCCAGTTGTAAATAGTAAAATTTTATGAGAAACCAAAAAAAAAAAAAAAAACCTCACCAAATCCTTGTTTGAAATCTCAACTGAATACCCAATTCCGTTTTAATTACCATGCCCATGCATTTCGTAATACTACATTGGTGCTAATATAACGGGGCAAGGACTCGAAAGTAACCCAATACCAAATATATCAGAAAAATAGTTTTTCAAGAATATGAATTTATAAGGTGTGGATAAGAAAAAAGAGGGCAATGGTGAAGAAAAGGATTTGAACGTGGTTATTTATAGGTATATAATAGTTAAAATTATTCAATTATAACTGATGTGGAGTTGATGGGGTAAAATAATACTTAGTAGCAGTAAAGTTTTTGATATACACAATTGTTTATCGTTTGATTTCCGTCACAGATTTTTATAGCAAGACTTTTCTTCTCCATTAATAAGGTAAAAATGTTGGGCTGTTATATATATAGAGATATATGTACTCTTCAGTTAATTACTCTTCTTTTATATTCCATAACTGAAATTTTCTCATAATTGAGTAGTAATTACATTTTTTCTGTATTTCATAACTGAAAATTTCATCCTTAAACCTCATTTGTTTTCCTTATTACTTCACTTTCCTAGATAGTAAATGAGTTTTTTGTATTAAAATAAGAGATAAAATCTAATAAAAGGAAGAAAAAGATAAATAAGATCCTTGGCCAAAAAGAGGTGCCAAGTCATCCTTTCTATTCCCTCTTTTATATATATATATATATATATATATATATATATATATATATATATATAACTAGTGTAATTGTCCGCGCGAAATTAAAAAATTAAATAGTTATGTTATTATTTCTATATACAAATAATGTATATACTAATCTCTGCCATATATACATGATTTTACCATCTTTCATGATTCTTCTCAAATCATTATATAATTTTAGATCCTATATAAAAATTGAAGAATCTGTGAGAGCATTTCAGGTTAAATATTGAAAACTCATTAAAACTCATCTAGATCAATATATGTGAGTTTGAATTGGAAACCTATAAAATAGAAAAACTAAAGAAAAGGAGAAATGATGATGATGTAAAATCTAGGAAAGTAAACCTAAGTGTCCCTTGCTTTCTTTTCTTTCTCTAAGGCATTTTTCTTAATATTTTACTTCTTAGTTCTTGCTATTAATTGTTTACACATATGTTTCATAATATTATATTGATAGTTTCTCATTAATTTCTCGCAAATAAAATTTAAACAAACAGTAAAAAGAGAAGGAAACATAAAACGATATAGAAAAAGAGAAGAAAATTAACAGAGAAGGATAAAGAAAAAGAGAAGATTTTTTTTAAAAAAAAGGAGAGACCATCTATTAAATTATCCCTCTCTTGCATGAAAATTTCTGCATCCAATCCATTCTTCCTTTCTAAAACTCCAAATTATGAGCTCATTCTCTTTACCCTTGCTTCAACACAATATATTGATCTCAATCCATAGTCAAATTATGTGTTTCTTCAAAATAACGTAGACTCTTCAAGCAACTTTGTTTGATACCATCCTAGAAATAGATAACCATAAACGTTAGAAGAATAAGATCCCTACTTGTGAAAATCATTTATGGTCAGTCTTCCACAACATTCAGTGTCAAAATACAAGGGCAAAAAGGAAAAAGGTAAACTATTGAACAATATACTACTCTGTAGCAATACTATGCATGTTTGAATTGAAAAGTGGCTATATTAAAATATTAAAGAAAGAGGACGGTGCTTAGAGGAGCAACACAAGAATTAAAAATGGCACAAATTTCTAACTCAACTTACATAATGTGACGACCCAAAGGGTCATCACTATTTTCTTATTCATTCCAAGTCTTCGAGACCTTAAAAACCTCATTTATAGTCGCTTCGATTTGCGTGTGCAGTCCGTACGAGTAGCTGGAAGCTCAAATATAAAATTCTGTGAAAATTTCCTAAGTTTTGATATTGAAATGAATAAATTTGACTTCGGTCAATATTTTAGGTAAACAGGTCCGGACCCGTGAATTTACAATCTCGGAAGGTACGTAGAAAAATATGGGACTTGGGCGTATGCCCGGAATCGAATTCCGAGGTCCCAGGCCCGAGAAATAAATTTTTGAGTAAAATTATTTTTTGAAAATATTTAAGGAAAATAAAAATGAAAACTAATTAAAAAGTGATGGTATCGGGCCCGTATTTTGGTTTCGGCACCCGGTACAGGTCTTATATGTGGTTTAAGCGCTTTCTGTAAAGATTGGTTGAAAACAGATGTCATTTGACGTGTTTCAGACTTAAAATGAAAATTTTGAAGTTTTATGAAAATTGGAGGAAATCATGGATTTTAAGGCTTAATTTATTGTTTTTTATGTTATTTCGGCGATTTGATCGCACGGTTAAGTTCGTAGGATGTTTTTGAGTTAGTAAGCATGTTTGGTTTGGAGCCCCGAGGGCTCGGGTGAGTTTTGGATAGGTGTCGGGGTAGTTTTGGACTTAGAAAAAATGCAGAATTCTGTTGTCTGTTGTTGCCCAGTTCCTTGTTCTATGCGATCGCATAGCTTCTTCCGCAATCGCATAGTGTAAAATTCCAAGAGCCCAGTTTGTTCTATGCAATCGCATACTCCCTCCCGCTATCGCATAGTGTAGGTCTCAGGTGCCCGAAATTGTCTCTATGCGGTCGCATTGTCTCATTCGCGATCGCAATGGTCAGTCTGCTCCTTCTATGCGATCGCATTGTACCCTTCGCGATCGCAGTGACCAAGTAACCCCTTCCTCTATGCAATCGTATCACTTGCCCCGCGATCACATAGAGCAAATTTGCCCAACGATTTTAAAGACCCAAAATAGAATCCATTTCGGGATTATTCCCACATTTCACAAAAACCTCTCTTCTCCACAGCCTTTGAACGATTCTTGGAGCATTTCTTCACCCAAAATTTCTTGGGTAAGTATTGCTTAACTCATTTTTTTTATTTTCCATCAATATCATTTGAATTCCTAGGCCTAGAACATGTGAAAATAGGTAGAAATTAGAGAATTGGATAGAGTTACGGTTTTCAAATATTTCGCGAATTATACCTCATTTTGGGGTCGAACTTGAAAGCAAATTATATATTCGGGCTCGTGCGTAAATGGGTGAATTTATTTTAGTTCGAACCTCATATTTTGATCAAGCGGGCCCGGGGTCGATATTTATAATTTCGGGCAGAATGTTTAGAAAAATATAATTAGGCATTTGGATTGGATTGTTTAGTATTATTGATGACATTAAATCAATTGTATATAGATACGATTGGATTGAAGCCAAATTCGAAAGAAAAGGCGGTGCTTAAGGATTGAGTTGGCCATAGAATTCTGAGGTAAGTGTTTGGTCTAACCTTAGCTTGAGGGAATAGGAGTTGAGTCTTAATTGCTATTTGCTAATTGTCGAGTATGATGTATAGGCATGGTAACGAGTATCTATATATTGGTGTCTAGTATGAACGTGAGTCTTTACATTACGAATATTTGGATTTTGCTATATCTTCCATGTTTCAATGATGATTTCTATATATTGTGAAGAGTATGTGAAGAAAATTGTGATATTTAATCTTTGAGGAGCGTTGGCTCAAATTATAAATGAATTACTGAGTAAGAATAAAAGAAAGAGAAAGAATCATTGAATTATTCCCTCGCCAATTATTTATGGAATTGTTGATATATTCCTTGCTGGAAATTTTGTTGTATATTATTGAGTCCTTATTGGACCCATATTAATAATATCCAGTTTATTTTCCTTGCCCCTTAACTGTGATTGTTGTTTGGGTGAGGAAGAGTGGTAAAGTACGTAGGGTGATACCGTGCATTATTTGATAATGTGAGGGAAGAGTGTAAAGCACAAAGGGTGATGCCATGTCGTACGATATGTCATTCCGTACTGATATCTATTGATTAAATTGTGATGAAAGATAGTAAAAGCACGAAGGGTGATGTCGTGCATTATTTGATAATATGATGAAAGAGAGTATAAGCACGAAGGGTGATGCCGTGTAAATATCGATTCTTTTAATACTTGTTGATGTTATGACTTTGTTGACCCCTTTTTATTTAGTATTTCTATTTAATATTGTTACCTCCCCCTAAAATACTCTTTTCCCACATTGACTGGTTGTTTCCTGCAACTTCCTTGCTGTATGTATATATATATGTTTGAACTGCACAGGTTTATTTGATGGTCTGGTCCTAGCCTCGTCACTACTTCGTCGGGGTTAGGCTAGGCACTTACCATCATATAGGGTCGGTTGTGCTGATACTACACTCTGTGCTCTTTTTCCCAAATATAGGTTTCGGACAGCAGCAGCAGTAGCGCGGGTGTTAGCATTTTGACCAGCGAGACACTGAGGTAGCCTTGCAGGCGTCCGTAGGCCCGGCGTCTCCTCTATCTTTATTTTCAGTCTGTTATCTCATGTAATCGAGACAAACAGTTTTATATTCCTTTCAAACAGTTGTGTTTAGTATTCTTAGTAGTTCGTGAGTAATGTGACACCAGTTCTTGGGTAGAGGATTAAGTTGAGATTCCGCATTTAATTTAGTCTAATTAACTTATGTCTTCCGGTCATTTAATTTATTTCGCTGTATTTATATTATTATTGTTAAATTGTTTAAAGAATAATTTTGGTAACGAAAGCGATAGATAAGAGTTGGCTTGCCTAGATCCTATTAGTAGGCGCCATTACGGCTCCCGAGAGTAGGAAATCCGGGTCGTGACAAGTTGGTATCAGAGCTCTAGGTTACATAGGTCTCACAACTCACGGACAAGCTTAGTAGAGTCTGAGGGATCGGTACGGAGACATATGTATTTATCCCCCAGAGGCTACAGAGTTAGGAAAATTTCACATTTGTTCTTTCTTGTCGTGCGGATTTGTTCCTCAAATGCTAATTGAATTTCTACTCTATTCTTTCGCAGATGGCGAGAACAGGAGCTTCCTCATCTACCGCTCAGTAGCCCGAGGTCCCAGCAGCAGCTCCCACTAGGGGCAGGGGGCGAGGCCGAGGTAGGGGCAGAGCTCAGCCCCGAGCAGCAGCACCAGTGGCGGAGCCTCAGATTAATTTCGAGGAGGGGGTTCCAGCCCCAGCAGTTCAGGTGGGCCCAGCTCAGTTCCCAGAGGGGTTCATTGCTACCCCAGTTCTTTAGGATGATCTGGCCCGATTGGTAGGCTTTATGGAGAGTGTCACCCGAGCAGGTTTTCTTCCGGCAGCACCAGCTACTTCCCATATGGGAGGAGGGACTCAGACTCCTGCTATGCGCACTCCGAATCTAGTAGCTCCCCAGGTTCAGGTTCTAGTGGGTCAGCCAGCTATGGCAGTTCAGCCGGGTGTAGTAGCTCAGCCCGGCGATGGAGCTGCCATGTCCTCCGGTTCTTTGTGGAGGCTGGATAGGTTTACCAAGCTCTTCACTACTACATTCAGCGGTGCATCTACTGAGGATCCCCAGGATTATTTGGATAGTTGTCATGAGGTTCTTCGGAACATGGGAATCGTTGAGGCCAATGGAGTTGATTTTGCTGCCTTTCGTCTGTCTGGATCCACCAAAACTTGGTGGAGGGATTATTGTTTAGCTAGACCAGCCGGTTCGCCTTCATTGACTTGGGAGCAGTTCACAATGTTGTTTCTGGAGAAGTTTCTCCCCCTGACTCAGAGAGAGGCTTTTCGAAGGCAGTTTGAGTGCCTTCAGCAGGGTTCCATGATGGTCACTCAGTATGAGACCAGGTTCATTTCTCTAGCTCGCCATGCTCTTGTCATACTCCCCACCGAGAGAGAGAGGGTGAGGAGGTTTATTGATGGTCTTATTCAATCGATTCGTCTTCAGATGGCCAAGGAGGCCGAGACGAGATCACTTTTCAGGAGGCGCCCAATGTGGCCCGCCGAGTTGAGATGGTTTTGTCACAGGGAGGAGGTCATGGGTCAGATAAGAGGCCCCATCATTCAACCAGATTCAGTGGTGCCTCGTCTGGAGGTAGAGATTCGTATGGCAGAGGCCATCCTCTCATGTCCTTTCAGTCAGCTCTCCAGGTTTCCAACGGTACTTCAGGTAGTCGTGGTTCTCAGACATACTATTATGATGAGCAGCCTTACAGTGCACCATTAGCTCCTGTCAGTGCACCTCCGCTTCAGAGTTTCTGAGGTGGTCATTCAGGCCGACAGGGTCAGTCCCAGTCTTCTCAGCAGCCGAAATCTTGTTACACTTGTGGTGAGCCAGGTCATATTGCCAGATTTTTCCCTCGAGCACCCGGTAGTTCTCAGCATCCGGGTTCTCGTGCCATAATACCGGCACCAGGTGTTCCACAGCCCGTCCAGCCAGTTAGAGGTGGGGGTAGAGGTACTAGAGGTGGAGGTAGAGGTCATAGAGGTAGAGCTCAGACCGCCAGAGATGGAGGCCAGCCAACAACAGACCGTGCTAGGGATATGGTTCAAGGTAGTGCGGCCCATCCCCGATGTTATGCTCTTCCAGCCAGGCCAGAGGCCGAATCTTCAGATGCAGTCATTACAGGTACTATTTTGTTTTGTGGTAGAGAGGCTTCAGTGCTATTTGATCCAGGGTCTACGTATTCGTATGTGTCATCTTACTTTGCACTGTACTTGGTTTTGCCTAGTGATCCATTGAGTATTCTTGTTCATATGTCCACACCAGTGGGTGATTCTATTGTGGTCGATCGAGTCCATCGTACCTGTATTATGGTGATTGGGGGTCTTGAGACCCGTGTTGATTTGTTGCTTTTAGATATGGTCGACTTTGAGGCTATTTTGGGAATGGATTAGTTATCACTCTATCATGCTATCTTGGATTGTCATGCTAAGACTGTGACCTTAGCCTTACCTGATATGCCCTGCTTAAAGTGGAGAGGGACTTCTGGTCACTCTACCCGCAGCGTTATTTCGTACGTGAAGGCTCGGCGTATGGTCGAGAAGGGGTGTTTGGCTTATTTGGCCTATGTTCGGGATTCCAGTGCTGAGGTTCCCTCTATTGATACTTTGCTTGTGGTTTGTGAGTTCCGGGAGGTTTTTCCTTCAGACCTGCCGGGTATGCCACCCGACAGGGATATTGACTTCTACATTGATTTGGCTCCGGGCACCCAGCCCATTTCTATTTCGCCATATCACATGGCCCCACCAGAGTTGAAGGATCAGTTGCAAGAATTGCCTGATAAGGGTTTCATTAGACCCAATGTGTCACCGTGGGGTGCGCCGGTGTTGTTTGTAAAGAAGAAAGATGGGTCTATGAGAATGTGCATTGATTACCGGCAAATGAACAAGGTTACAATCAAGAATAAATATCCACTGCCGAGGATTGATGATTTATTTGATCATCTTCAGGGTGCCAAAGTGTTTTCAAAGATAGACTTGAGATATGGCTACCATCAGTTGAAGATTAGGGCATCTGATGTTCCTAAGATAGTTTTCCGCACTAGGTACGGACATTATGAGTTCTTGGTCAAGTCTTTTGGGTTGACAAATGCCCCAACAGCTTTTATGGACCTGATGAATAGAGTGTTCAGGCCTTATTTAGACTTGTTCGTTATAGTCTTCATTGATGACATATTGATATACTCCCGCAGCCAGGAGGAGCATGAGCATCATCTCAGAGTGGTTCTTCAGACTCTGAAGGATAGTCAGTTATATGCTAAGTTTTCAAAGTGTGAGTTCTGGTTGAGTTCAGTTGCATTTCTGGGTCATATTATATTCGTAGAGGATATTGAGGTGGATTCGAAGAAGATTGAGGCAGTCAAGAACTGGCCTAGGCCCACATCAGCTACAGAGATTCGAAGTTTCTTGGCATTAGCAGGTTACTATCGTCAGTTCGTGGAGGGGTTCTCATCTATTGCAGCCCCGATGACCAGATTGACCCAGAAGGGTGCCTAGTTTAGATGGTCAGATGAGTGTGAGATGAGCTTTCAGAGACTCAAGACAACTCTGACTACTGCACCGGTATTGGTTTTGCCCACAGGTTCAGGGCTTTATACAGTCTATTGTGATGATTCCCGTATTGGGCTTGGTGCAGTGTTGATGCAGGATGGCAAGGTTATTGCCTATGCTTCGAGGCAGTTAAAGGTTCACGAGAAGAACTATCCAGTGCATGGTTTAGAGTTGGCAGCCATTGTCCACGCATTGAAGATTTGGAGGCATTATCTGTATGGCGTGGCATGTGTGGTGTTTACTGATCATAAGAGTCATTAGTATTTGTTCAAGCAAAAGGAGTTGAATTTGAGGCAGAGGAGGTGGTTGGAGTTGTTAAAGGATTATGACATCACTATTTTATATCACCCATGAAAGGCCAATGTGGTGGCCGATGCTTTGAGTAGAAAGTCAGCCAGTATAGGTAGTCTTGCTTATATTCAGGCCAATCAGAGGCTGCTTGCTTTGGATGTTCAAGCATTAGCCAATCAGTTTGTGAGACTGGATGTTTTTGAGCCTAGACGTGTGTTAGCTTGCACGGTCGCTCGTTCTTCATTATTGGGGCGTATCCGTGATTGGCAGTTTGATTATCCCCATTTGTGTGTTCTTAGAGACGCGGTGCTGCAAGGAGGTGCCAAGCAGGTTACATTAGATGCTGATGGAGTTTTGAGATTGCAAGGGCGAATTTGTGTACCAAACAGGGATGGGCTTTGAGAGTTGATTCTAGAGGAGACCCATAGTTCCCGATACTCTATTCATCCGGGCACCGTGAAGATGTATCAGGATTTGCGATAGCATTATTGGTGGCATAGAATGAAGAAGGATATTGTGGCATATGTAGCACGGTGTTTGAATTGTCAGCAAGTTAAGTATGAGCATCAGAGGCCTGGTGGTTTATTTCAAAGGATTGAGCTTCCCGAGTGGAAGTGGGAGCGGATCACTTTGGACTTTGTTACCGGACTTCCGTTGACTCGGAAGAAGTTCGACGCAGTTTGGGTTATTGTTGATAGCCTGACCAACTCAACGCATTTCATTCCTGCGGCAGTCACCTATTCATCCGAGAGGTTAGCGGAGATTTATATCCGGGAGATTGTTCACCTACATGGTGTGCCGGTATCTATCATTTCGGACCAAGGTACGCAGTTTACCTCGCGTTTCTGGAAAGCAGTTCAGCTGGAATTAGGCACCCAGGTGCAGTTGAGAACAACATTTCATCCTCAGACGGACGGGCAATCAAAACAGACTATTCAGATATTAGAGGATATGCTCCGAGCTTGTGTTATTGACTTTGGAGTTTCGTGGGATCAGTTTTTGCCTTTAGCAGAGTTTGCCTACAACAACAGCTACCAGTCGAATATCCAGATGACTCCTTATGAGGCTTTATATGGTAGGTAGTATCGATCTCCGGTTGGATGGTTTGAACTGGGAGAGGCTCGGTTGTTGGGTATAAATTTGGTTCAAGAGGCCTTGGATAAGGTCAAGATTATTCAGGAAAGGCTTCGTTCGGCTCAGTCCAGGAAAAAGAGCTATGCAAATCGTAAGGTTTGAGATGTAGATTTCATGGTTGGTGAGCGGGTGTTGCTCCGAGTGTCGCCTATGAAGGGCGTGATGAGATTTGGGAAGAAGGGCAAGCTTAGCCCTAGGTTCATTGGTCCGTTTGAGATTCTTGATCGAGTGGGAGAGGTGGCTTATAGACTTGCATTGCCGCCTAGCTTATCAACCATGCATCCAGTTTTTCATGTATCCATGCTTCGGAGGTATCACGATGACCCAGCCTACGTGTTAGATTTCAGCACTGTCCAGTTCGACAAAGACTTGTCTTATGAGGAGGAGCCGGTAGCTATTCTAGACCGGCAGGTTCGTCAGCTGAGATCCAAGAGCTCTCCTTCTGTTCGTGTTTAGTGGAGAGTTCAGCCTCCTGAGGCTTCGACCTGGGAGTCCGAGTCCGATATGCAGAGCCGTTATCCTCATCTTTTCCCCGACTCAGGTACTTCTTTCTTTTGTCCGTTCGAGGACGAACGGTTGTTTTAGAGGTGGAGAATGTGATAACCCAAAGAGTCATCACTGTTTTCTTATCCATTCCGAGGTTCCGAGGCCTTGAAAACCTCATTTATAGTCGCCTCAATTTGCGTGCGTAGTCTGTACGCGTAGCTGGAAGCTCAAATATGAAATTCTGTAAAAATTTGTTAAGTTTTTATATTAAAATGAATAAATTTAACTTCGGTCAACATTTTGGATAAACGGGCCCGGACCCGTGAATTTACAGTCTCGGAAGGTCCATAGAAAAATATGGGACTTGGGCGTATGCCCGGAATCAAATTCCGAGGTCCCAGGGCCGAGAAATGAATTTTTGAGTAAAATTATTTTCTAAAAATATTTAGGAAAAATAAAAATAAAAACTGATTGAAAAGTGATGGTATCGGGCCTGTATTTTGGTTCCGGTTAACGGTACATGTCTTATATGTGGTTTAAGCGCTTTCTGTAAAGTTTGGTTGAAAGGATGTCGTTTGACGTGTTTCGGACTTAAAATGGAAAATTTGAAGTTTTATGAAAATTGAAGGAAATCATGGATTTTAAGGCTTAATTCATTATTTTTTTATGTTATTTTGGCGATTTGATCGCACGGTTAAGTTTGTAGGATGTTTTTGAGTTAGTAGGCATGTTTGGTTTGGAGCCCCAAGGGCTCGGGTGAGTTTTGGATAGGTGTCGGGGTGGTTTTGGACTTACAAAAAATGTGGAATTCTGCTGTCTCCTGTTGCCCAGTTCCTTGTTCTATGCGATCGCATAGCTTCTTCCGCGATCGCATAGTGTAAAATTTTAAGAGCCCAGTTTGTTCTATGCGATCGCATACTCCCTCCCGCGATCGCATAGTGTAGGTCTCAGGTGCCTGAAATTGTCTCTATACGATCGCATTGTCTCATTCGCGATCGCAATGGTCAGTCTGCTCCTTCTATGCAATCGAACTGTACCCTTCGCGATCACAGTGACCAAGTAACCCCTTCCTCTATGCAATCGCATCAATTTCCCCGAGATCGCATAGAGAAATTTTGCCCAGCGATTTTAAAGATCCAAAATAGAACCCATTTCGGGATTATTCCCACATTTCACAAAAACCTCTCTTCTTCACAGCCTTTGAACGATTCTTGGAGCATTTCTTCACCAAAGTTTCTTGGGTAAGTGTTGCTTAACTCGTTTTCTTCATTTTCCATCAATATCATTTGAATTCCTAGGCTTAGAACATGTGAAAATAGGTAGAAATTAGAGAATTGGGTAGAGTTAGGGTTTTCAAATATTTCGCGAATTAGACCTCGTTTTGGGGTCGAACTTGAAAGCAAATTATATATTCGGGCTTGTGGGTAAATGAGTGGATTTATTTTGGTTCGAACCTCGTGTTTTGACCAAGCGGGCCCGGGGTCGATATTTATAATTTCGGGCAGACTATTTAGGAAAATATAATTAGGCATTTGGATTGGATTGTTTAGTATTATTGATGACATTAAATCAATTGTGTCTAGATACGATTGGATTGAAGCCAAATTCGAAAGGAAAATTGGTGCTTAAGGATTGAGTTGGCCATAGAACTCCAAGGTAAGTATTTGGTCTAACCTTAGCTTGAGGGAATAGGAGTTGAGTCTTAATTGTTATTTGCTAATTGTCGAGTACGATGTTAGGCATGGTAACGAGTATCTATACATTGGTGTCTAGTATGACCGTGAGTCTTTACATTACGAATATTTGGATTTTGCTATATCTTCCATGTTTGTATGATGATTTCTATATATTGTGAAGAGTATGTGAAGGAAATTGTGATATTTAATGTTTGAGGAGCGTTGGCTCAAATTATAAATGAATTACTGAGTAAGAATAAAAGAAAGAGAAAGAATCATTGAATTATTCCCTCGCCAATTATTTATGGAATTGTTGATATATTCCTTGTTGGAAATTTTATTGTATATTATTGAGTCCTTATTGGACCCCTATTAATAATTTCCAGTTTATTTTCCTTGCCCCTTAACTGTGATTGTTGTTTGGGTGAGGAAGAGTGGTAAATCACGAAGGTTGATGCCGTGCATAGTTTGATAATGTGAGGAAAGAGTATAAAACACGAAGGGTGATGTCGTGACATACGATGTGCCATTCCGTACTGATATCTATTGATTAAATTGTGATGAAAGAGAGTAAAAGCATGAAGGGTGATGTCGTGCATTGTTTGATAATGTGATGAAAGAGAGTAAAAGCACGAAGGGTGATGTCGTGCAAATATCGATTCTTTTAATACTTGTTGATGTTATGACTTTGTTGACCCCTTTTTATTTAGTATTTCTATTTAATATTGTTACCTCCCCCTAAAATACTCTTTTCCCACATTGACTGGTTGTTTCCTGCAACTTCCTTGCTGTATGTATATATATATGTTTGAACTGCATAGGTTTATTTGATGGTCTGATCCTAGCCTCGTCACTACTTCGCCAGGGTGAGGCTAGGCACTTACCAGCACATGGGGTCGGTTGTGCTGATACTACACTTTGTGCTCGTTTGCAAAGATACAGGTTTCGGACAGCAACAGTAGTAGCGCGGGTGTTAGCATTTCGACCAGCGAGACACTGAGGTAGCCTTACAGGCTTCCGCAGGCCCGACGTCTCCTCTATCTTTATTTTCAGTCTGTTATCTCATGTACTCGAGACAAACAGTTTTATATTCCTTTTAAACGGTTATGTTTTGTATTCTTAGTAGTTCGTGAGTAATGTTACACCAGTTCTTGGGTAGAGGATTATGTTGAGTTTTCGCATTTAATTTAGTCTAATTAACTTAAGTCTTCCGCTTATTTAATTTATTCCGCTGTATTTATATTATTATTGTTAAATTGTTTAAAGAAGAATTTTGGTAACGAAAGATATAGATAAGAGTTGGCTTGCCTAGCTCCTATTAGTAGGCGCTATCACGACTCCCGATGGTGGAAAATTAGGATTGTGACATATAATTAATGGATATTTGTATTCGTTCCAAATTAATATCACTTTGATTATGTATTACTGGATAAGTTAGTGGCTAATACTAATTATTTTAAATATAATAAATTATGTTAATCCCTTAGTATAGTAAATACTCAATTTTAAGTCGTCTGAGATCTCAACTCTCTGGCAATATTTTAAATTTAGGTAACTTTAATTTGAAAACAATAACAAACAGATAAGAAACTAAACATTACATTATTAGAATTCTATGTAAAATAGTTGGTTAAGGGGATATAATTGTCATTATCTTTAATGGCAGCTACATGGATAAATAATAAACCATGAAAAAGAAAATTTACGAATTTTTCATAATTCAAAAAGAGATGAGAAATAAAATGAAAAGGAAAAATATGTAAAAAGGAACAAATAATGAATCACATCTTACCATCCATTTTTTTCGTGGATTGAAACCAACTTTTCTCAAGAGTTCTCTTTCTCTTCCACTTCCTTTTCATCTTCAACCACGCACAACACCAATGCCACCAGCAGCAACGGCAACCGAAACACTATTGTCTTCGGATGGCATTGAAGCGACTCTATTTACTATCAAATTTTTGTTGGCATAGTCAAAGGCCTTGAAAGGTCATCTGCTGAGCATAGAACGCTAAGCACGCACATCAGTTTCGACTATTTACATGCATAATATCATTCTTATCTCAGATTTCTAAAATCTACAAACCTTAAATCGAGACATGGAGTAAATCTCGAATTATGGAGTGAAGAAAATCATGATGTGATTCTTGGGTTGGAATATGACCTTATATAAGTCTAGAAAACTTTTATGCCATTTATGGAGGTAATTACAAGTCCATTATAAAATTAAAAAACTTTCAAACATTTATGGAGGTAATTATAATACTCCGTTACCAAGAGAGACTTAAGGGAAGTTATGAAGAAAGATAAATCGGTACAACAATAAGGCGTCAAATAGTAGGATAACATTAATGATAACTAATTATGATACAATTAATTTTTTGCATAAACATTTTTAAAGCAAAAAACGTCAAATATATGCCAAAAATCTGAGAAAAAAGATAAATGATAAAGCTGGCCAAGAGAGGAGCCATGTCAGCATTTTTTATCCCTCTTATATATATATATATATATATATATATATATATATATATATATATATATATT